>JAJLZM010000217.1:0-104320 GCA_030572235.1 Ambrosiozyma kamigamensis | reverse complement strand
TTATGTCAATTAATTCTTCTTCAATTTATTCTCCTTCTGTTAAATCAATTAAATATGATCCTGATGTTATACCTCCTCATCCTGATAGACCAAGATTACCTTCTGCTTTATCTTTAACTCCTAAATATTCTTCTGGTAAATCTTTAGAATCAGATGTTGCTGAAAAACATAGAAAAGAAAAACAATTAAATGCAAGTGCAACTAGATTTGGTGGGTTATTACATAGAACTAAAACTAATTCTGGTTTAGATCATCCTCAACCTTCTTATATGGAATCTTTAAATGAAGATATGCTGATGGATTTAACTTCAAGAAAAATTGTTTATGTTGCTCCTCCTCCAAAATTATCAACTAAACCTCCAATGAAAATTTTAACTGAAATTAAACCAATGAAAAAAGTGGCTTTTGCAACAACTACATTTGTTAATGATCCTCCTCAACAAATCCCTTCAAGAAATCCAAGAAAAGGTAATGTGGAAATTTCAACTAATGGTGAAATTATAATTCATAGTTTAAATCCTGAAGATAAATTAAAATCAACTGGTGGTATTGTTGTTGGTGGTTCTGGTCATTTAAAATTAGTTGAAGCTGCTAAAGCTAAAGCTGATGCTGATACTTTAGATTCTGGTAAAAGATTATCAAGTCCTCCTCCAACTTCTTCTTCAACATCATCTCCTCCACCTTCAAATACTGAAATGTCTAGAAATAATGATACTTCAACTTCTTCTTTAATTAAAAATGAAGATAAATTAAGAGCTGCTAATAAAGCAAGAGAATTAAGTAATTTAAATCCTAATGTTGATGAATTGGATGCTAAAAAGAAATTAATTAAAATTGATAAACCAATGATTAGACGTAAAAAACAAATGGATAAACCTGTTGTTACTTTAAAAATAGATGAATTATATACAAGATGTTGTCATTTACGTGAAATTTTACCAATTCCTGCAACTTTAAAACAAATTCCAAAAGGTACAACTGATCCTTTACCTTTATTACAATTAAGAAATCCAAGACCTTCATTAATTGAAGTTTTAAGTTTTACTGATTTTATTAGAGTGGCTCCAATTGGTTGTATTTCTTTAGATGGGGTTTCTTTAACTCCTGAAATGTTTAAAATGATTTTATCTTCTTTATTATATAAACGTTATTTAGAAAAATTATCTTTAAGAAATACTCCAATTGATGAACAAGGTTGGAAATTATTATGTTGGTTTTTATCAATGAATAAAGCTTTAAAAAGAATTGATATAACTCAATGTCCTTCATTACATGTTAATACTCAAAGAATTAAAAAATCTTCAAAACCTCCAAAAGAAGATGGTAGAATGAAATCAAATTTAAATGATAGATCTGAAATGAATTGGCCTTTATTAACTGCTTCAATTATTTATAGAGGTGGTTTAGAAGAATTAATTTTATCTGGTTGTAAAATTAATGATTTAAAAATTTTTAAAAATTTATTAAGTTTAGGTTTAAATAAAACAACTAAATTAGGTTTAGCTTATAATGAATTAAATTATAAACAATGTGAAATTATTGCTGAATGGTTATCAAATAATCCTTCATGTGTTGGAATTGATCTGGGTTTTAATGATTTATCATCAAAATTAAAACCATTTATTGAATTTGCTAAAAATAAAAAAGATAATAATTTATCTTTAATGTCATTAAATAATTGTAATTTAATTGATAATGAAGAAACTAGTTTATTATTTGATGCAATTTCTAAATTTAAAAATTTAAAATATTTAGATATATCAAATAATAAAAAATTATTTCCAAGTTTTATGAATAAATTATCAATTTATTTACCATTTTTTAAACATTTACTTAAATTACATTTAGATAATAATAATTTAACAACTGCTTCAATTATTAGATTATTTGAAATTATTCCTTTTGTTTTAGGTTTAACTTCATTATCAATTATTGGTAATAAATTAGATGAAACTTGTGCAATTTCAATTTGTAGATTATTAAATAATTCAAAATCTTTATTTAATATTGAATTTGATAAAGATTCAATTGATAAAAAATATCAAGAAAAAATTGGTTTATTAACTATGAGAAATATGGAAAGAGCTTTATATGGAAATGATAAATCAACAAATTCAACAAATGAAAATACAACTGTTGAAGATATTAAACAATTATTAAAAACTGCTGCTAATAAAGATAAATATAAAGAATTAGATGGTAAAAAATTTACAGAAACAATGATTGAATTAATTAATCAAGGTTCACATGCTGATCCAGAAGTTGTTTCATCATTTATTGAAACTTCAAAATTAATTAGATTAAGATTATTATCAACTATTCAAGAATTAACTAATTTATATACAAAAGGTAAATTAAATCTTGAAGGTAAAGAAGCAACAATTAGATTAATTGGTATTGAAAAATCAATTGCTAAAGCAACTGAATTAATTACAAATGAACCATTAAATGATGATGAATTAAAACAAAAAAATCCAATGCATAGATTTAAACCAGTTGAAGATGGTCAATTAAATGATTCAACAAAAGATGAGTTAATAACTGATGAAAATCCAATTGAAATTAAAGATGATGATGATGATGATCCATTATCAGATATAATAACTGATTCAACTTCATCAAATAATTTAGATAGTACTTCTTCATGTCCATTAAATAAACAAGAAAAGAAAGAAGTTGCAACTGCTTTACTGGGTTCAAATAATATTATGGATATTGTTAAAGTTTTAGGTAATGTTAGATCAAGAGGTATGTCAATTTCTGATATCTTTAGTGATTCAAATAGTTCATCTGAAAATGGTACAAATCATGAACCACAACCTGTTGTTGATAATGATGATAATCAAAGTATTAATTCACTTGATTCAATGGATTCATATGAAGAACATCATCATCGTTCTCATTCTCATGGTAATCATGACTCTACAACAAAAGATTCTGTTGTTACTAAAGCTTATGATTCAGTTTTAGAAGAATTAGTTAAAACTAGATCAGGAAAATTAAATTATACATAGTTAGAAAAAAATGTTTTTTTATTTTGGCTTTCTTTCTTCTTTTTTTTTGGTTAGACTTTTTTAATTTTTTTATTATTATTATTTTATTATTCTTTTCAGGACCATTTATTTATTATTGTTATCAGTTCGATTCTATTTCTATTTTATTATTCGTTTTTTGTTTTGTTTTGAGTGCCTTTCTGTCATTCTTGCCTGCTTTTGTCCGATCCTTTTTCTTGTTCATGTTTGCTTGAGTTTACTATTATTTTGTATGCCCTCCTTCCCCTTTCCCTTCCCTTTCTTTTTTGATTCATATTGCATACTACGCTACCATTACGATCGACTACTACTTTCAAATTACATTTAAATATTTCATCATTTTATCTATCTTTTTATCTTTTAGTTTTTGTATTTTCTTTTTTGGAATTGCTACACGACGAATGAAAACCCTTCTCCTACTCTTTTTTTTAATCAGTTAATTATTTACGTTTTAAAATTATCAATATTCATTACTATTTTCTTGCGATTTTATTATTTTATTTTATTGTGTTTCTTTTTCATCCTTTCTCTCATTAGTTTACTTTAAAATATTTATTTATTAATTCTTATTAATTTTTATCCTTTTATTTCTCACTTTTTTTTTGTTTTGTTTATAAAGGAAATAGAATAATTTATATTCAAATTATAAAAACATAAATAATAATAATAGTAAAAACCTATTGTAATAATTGATCTCTATAATGTGGTTGATTATTAATGAATTTTTGTGCTCTTCTATCATCTCTATCATTAGCTTTATCTTGTCTTGCCCAAATTCTTTTCTTTTCAGCCAATTCTTTTCTATCAATAGCTTTAATAAAATGTCTAGTTTCAGCTGCAATAACTGTACCTTGACCTTCACTTAATTCTCTCTCGGGTCTTAGATTTTGTCTATAATATCTAGCTAATGATCTATGTCCAGCTCTAGAACCATTTGGTAAATGTAATTCATAACCATTTGAATATAAATCATCCTGTGGAATATCATTTTCTTCATCTTCATTAATTTCTTCATTTTCATCAACATCTTCCCATTCACCTTCATCTCTATCATCAACAACATTATTATATGATGATGTAAAGTCATAAAAATTTGAAATTTCTAATCTTTCATCTTCATTTTCATATGGAATTTTACAATGTGATTTAGCTAACATATGTTGTCTGATACTTTCAATATTTTTTCCTTGATAATTACAAACTAAACAAACATTACCAAATCCAATTTTTTCACTTAAATATGTTATTAAACCTTTTTTATCAATTAAATAATCAACTTCTGGAATATATAAACCATGATTTTTAAACATATGTTCAATATTATCATCTAAAGATTCATGTGATTTATTACAAAATAAACATGTCTCAAGTGGTATATCAACTTTATTTTTATATTTTTCTTCCATTAACTTTTCTTGTAATTGTTCTTCAGTTAATTGTTGTTCTTCTTCTTCTTGTGAAATTTCTTCAGATTTAGATGTTTCTTCTTCAACAATTGTTTCATTAGATTTTTCTAAAGTAACTTTACCATCATCTGCAACTTTAATAACACCACCACTACTTAACATTTTTTGTTTTGCTAACTCTAATAATTGTTTTTTCTTTTCTAACAATGCTTCTCTATCTCTTCTTCTTTGTTCTTTTTTAGTTATTTGTTTATTACTTGACTTTTTATTATTTTCATCTGAATTTTCATCTCCATTTCCATTAATTGATAAATTTGAAACTTTTTGATTAAATAATTCTTCATTAATTGCAGGTAAAGATGCAACTCTTCTCTTTAAATTATATCTATGCCAATCTGTTTTCATATGAGATCTTTGATCTTCTGCTGTTGGAAATGCCA
Source organism: Ambrosiozyma kamigamensis (assembly GCA_030572235.1). Lineage (NCBI taxonomy): Eukaryota > Fungi > Ascomycota > Pichiomycetes > Pichiales > Pichiaceae > Ambrosiozyma > Ambrosiozyma kamigamensis. The sequence goes on along the minus strand of JAJLZM010000217.1, from coordinate 99,442 downwards.
ACCCACAACTATTACAAGTGAAATGATTTATTGAAGACATTATGATTATTAACTATATGAAATATTATATATATGATTTGTTTAGTAAAAGAAGTAAATTTAATTTATATTTTTTTTTTCTTAACAAAATTTTTTTTTTAATTTTTTGTGAGCCGCACAGCATGCGAGTTTCGGATCCGAAACTCGATTCAAGATGATTTTTTTGGAAGTTCTTCAGGAATAGTTGGACGGGGACGTTCAGAAAAATAAGTATGTAATAAAGCTTTGGTAGTATCCCATCTCTTATTAGGATCCATAGTTAATAAACCACACATAAGATCTAAAGCACTTTCAGGAGCAGCTAAAAATCTTTTTCTAAGTTCACCTCTTGAAGGAGCTGGAAATATTTGTAAATTATTATAATTTGGTAGTTGTGAAACACCGGGCCATACTTCTTCAGTAGGAGTTCCTAATGCTTGCATAGTAACTATTACTTGATCATTATCATCTTTACCTGGTAAATAAGGAGTTCTTAATAACAGTTCAGCAAATATAACACCAACTGACCATGTATCAACAACAACTGAATAATGTCTAGCACCAAACAATAATTCTGGAGCTCTATACCATCTAGTAACAACATTTGAAGTTAATCTTTCGGAAGGATGACCTAATGATCTAGCTAAACCAAAATCTGCAATTTTTAGATGACCAGTGGGAGAAATTAATAAATTATTTGGTTTTAAATCTCTATGTAATATACCATTTCTATGACAATGATGTAGACCTCGTAATGTCATTAATGTCCAACTTTTAACATCTGCTAATTTAAAAGTAATTGATTTATCATTAATTAAATGTTCTAAATCTGATGGTAAAAATTCTAAAACTAAATTTAAATTATGTTTATCATCTGCAAATACATCAACTAATTCAATTATATTTTCATGTTTTAATTCTTTCAAGTATTTCATTTCTCTAATAGCTGACATATCTAAACCATCTTTGAAATTTTCAGTTTTAATTTCTTTTATTGCTATTGATCTTTTTGTTTCTAATTGTTGACCTAAATAAACAACGGCATATGTACCTTCACCAACTTTCTTTTCTTTTGTATATCTATCAGCCATTATATCTAAATATGATTCTATCGAATTGTTTTTCAACTGCAAATATGATCGAATAAATTCAATTGCAATTGCAAGTAGACTGAAGAAGTAGTTAAACAAAGTTCGATTTTTATTCGGAATAAAGTTGTATGGTGTAGAGAGGTTTTGCTACCTTCCGAGTACACCTTTGCACTGGTTATTTCATAAACTGATTAAATTCAGAATATCGGATTCCATAACCAGAGAGTCTTTTAATTTAGTAAAATACATAAAGTTTATACAAGAAACAGTCAATAACAGGAAAAACACAATAAGAGTGTAGATATTGGCGACTAACATATGATTCAGATTATCAACTTAAACTAAGGCGTTATAGTATTTGATAATCAAATTCAGATTCAATAATACAATCTTCAGTTTCAAATTCAATAATTGAGAATAATTCATCTAACTTATATTCAATTAACTTCTTTTCAATTCTAGATTTGAAATTAGGTCGATATTTCCAAAACAATCCAAAAATCAAAGAGCCTTCTTTTTTGTGTGCTTCACATTTCTTCTTATATTCATCACATAATATTTCGTAACATATATTTGATAAATCCGAATATAATTTAGAATCAATCAATTTTTCTTCATCTTTGAAATTTAAATGAAATTGTGTTTTATAATATTTCTTTTCATCAAAATTTGATCTGCTTCCATAAAAGAATGATATCTCAAATCTTGAATTGTTTAGATAACTTAATTCAACAAGTCCAATATATTTATTAACGTACTTTATTGTTTGAAATTTTGATCGAAATCTTAATATATCTCTAGGTTTATAATGATTGGGTTCAGATTCGTAATAAACTGATATACAAGTTTCACTTAAATCACCAGTAAATCTAAACTTATCATGACTGCACCTAAACCTACCGCTACAACGACTAGACATTTCAGAACTTATGATATCAAGATTCAAAATATTGTTTGGAAAATATAAAGGGAAATGGGAATAAGAGCAAGACTCATATCCAATATTGAAGATAATAACTTTTTTTATTTTATGATTTGGTAATAACTTTAATGCGTCCTTATTAATATCCATTTCATAAAACATAATGGTTTTCAAATTAATCAACTTTTGAATATCGAATTTTAAGTAATTTGGAGCTGAATTAATTCTTAAATATTCGATAGAAGGATTAAATAAAATAATAGGTAAATCTCCAATTCCGGGCTTCCCATATGTTGTAATACGATGGAATGACACTGTTAAAAATTTCAAGGTTGTAAGTTTATTAACACAGAAAAGATTATTGATTTCTTCCAACTTTGAAACAACTAAGTTTACACGTTGCAAACTTTTGGATATAGGTTTTGGAATTTCCCATTCAGCTGCAGGTTTAAAGTTATATGTTTTATCAAATATTGGTGGTCCATGGGATGAAATATCTTGAAGAGAAGATATTGGTATGGTAAACTTGTTGAAATTGAATGATAAGTGAGGATAATTTTTATTGATTTCTTTCAGACTATCAGCAAAAATATCCAATGCAAATCCAGAATATTCAAGACGGAGAGAACAAGAATCATAAAATGGTGAGCTATCAAATGAATGTCCAAGATTTGTGAAATGACAAATGATGAGCTTTTTGTAATTTTGAACTAATAGTTTATACAATGATGAAGAAGTAAATACAAAAAAATGATCAGCAATAAAAACGACTTCTCTAATATTGGGAAAAGCTAAAACCCTACCAAGGCCATATTTTAATGAATGGTCTGATGAGTTATCATAAGTTACATAAGTTGTAGTAATCACTTTGGTCTTATACCTTAGAAAATCAAATTCACTAAAAGTTCCACTAAATATGGATGATTGATTAGAATAATTAATGGCAAGTCCAATATCTTTTGAATGATTTGCTAAAACATTGATTTGAAATTTCATTCATTGCATAAGTTTTATATTGTTTCCGAGATCGAACTATATAACTTCCAGGATTATTTATAACTAACATTTGAATTTCAAATTGGTTTAAACTAATAAAATCAATCAATTTTTGAAATTTTGTGTCTGAAATTCTATTTATTCTAATAACTAAATCATTTAAATTAATTGGATTAACGTATGCTCTACTATGTGGTTTATTATTAATCAGATGCTCATAGGTATTATTATTAATCACTTGTAATTTTCTATATTTCAAAGCATCAGCAATCAAACTATCAACTAAACCAGACAAATTGATATATTCTATAATAGTTTCAACATCATGAACAGTTGATATAAAAATTTGAAGAATTGATTGTACTAATTCATTGGGTAATCCATTTATGATTCTAATGAAATTGGTATTGAATTTGGAAAAAGAGAGCATGATTACTGAGTGATTCAGAGGATGGTAGTGATAAACATATTCAAGAAAACTAGTAGTTCTAACTTCTATCTATACATACAAAATTATATTATCTATTAGTACAGCTAAAAATAAAAATTGAACTGAGAAGAAATATACCACGACAGACAAAATGTTGTGGCAAAGCCGCAAAGTTCCAAAAAAATCATACCTATGCATATATGTCTAGTATATCAAGTTAATTTAGTTAATTCAAGAACTTGAAAATCAATTGGGGAACATTTTGTATTATGTAGACCTATCGATAGAATAAGGTATAATTTAAGTAATATGATAGATGTATTATCACTACAAATAAGAAGAGAAAGTAGTATAAATGTGGTAATGTCACTGAGATACCAGTGTCTGAGAGTGGACACAATCCGGGCTACATAACCACTTATTAAGACATGCCGAAGCCCGCGCCGAATTTAATCAGAAGAATCAAAACAGGTTATTTTCCTGCCAATTGCACAAAACTATATAATCTGCTTAGAAGCTCTTATTTTTTTATCTTTTTACTTATCGGACTGTATTAATTTGCAATGACCATCATGAAGTCAATTCAAACCAAAGATAATAACAATCCACCATCCTACTCTGAAACTTTAACTAAAACTTATCCATCTTATTGTGCAACTAAAGAAGAAAATGTTCAGATGAAATTAATATATTGGAAAGAATTATACCTCCCAACCATTAGATACAACACCCCTTTATATAATCAAGAAGAATACAAACTATTATTTCCAGTTTCCTATGTATATAGAGACGAATTTTATCGTCTAAATGCGTTAAATATATTAGTTGAAAATGAAGCCAGAATTGGCGTTAGAGTATTCAACAAGAAAGGTTACAATTTAGAACATTTTATAAGATTGACTTCATTACCCAAAGATAAGAATTTCTTTTCCAAAAATTATCCTTTTCTTGAACTAGAACGAACTTATTTTTTTGATTTATGCTTGTTATTTACTGGATATATATTTATTCAAAATAATTGTATGTCTGGTCCATTTCCAAAAAGTTTGAAGGATATTAAAAAGGAAAAAGGAAAAAAATATTGTGATCAGATAATTGCTGCAATGAAAAAGGGTTACAATCAAAAGAAATTTGATATTAAAGATTTGATAGGTCCAGTTACTCAATTTTGTGTTATACCAGAACATGAAATAAAACTTTTAAGATTGAAAAATTCACGTAATACGTTCTTCAGACTTCTGAGTCTTATTGACAGTTATTGTAATTCATCGTTTGTTTTAACTCTAGTGGCTCCAGAGAAGAAATTTTGATGTTACAAAGTTTTTTAAGCTTCAAATATAGAAGTCTATATTGATATGAATTTACCTGGGATCAAAATCAATCACTTTTTATATTCAGTTTTATATTTGTATAAGACATCTTCAAAATTAATAGTAATATAAGATAAAGCAACCATAATTAATACAGCAAAAAAAATAGTGTTAGATACAACTTAATTCCAATTTGAACCATTAAGAAGGCAAATTCAAGTTTCATAATTAAATTAAATTAATTCTTTTCTTTCTCTAAATTCCAACAGAATTAATCTAAGAGTTGTGAAATGTAGTCTAACTTTCCCTTTTTATCAACAGCTTCAGCTAAATCACCAATTTTCAATGCTTTAGCATAATATAAATCATGAATATCTAAAAATGTATCAAATAATTTTGACTTGTCTTCAAAACCATTTTTTGAAATCACTTCAACTAATCCAACAATCTTACCTGATTTATCATCATTATCTTTAACTTTAACATAATATGAAGCAATTGTATCATAACCATAATATTTTTTTATATTTTTGGCATCTTCATTTAGTAAAAATGGTTCTGATCTATCTAAACTATCTAATTTATTGAATATATCTAATGTTTCAATAGTTCTTGTTGTTTCAAGGATCATAAGGAACTTTAATTTTTAAATAAACAGGTAAATGATCAGAAATATTTAAATTTGAATTTGAATTAATATAATTTTGAAATAAAATTCTATCACACCATGAAGGAATTCTTTTTAAATTATAATTTAATGTATTTAATTTAAATTTATAAGTTGGTTTAAAATTAATTTCACCTTCATTAAAACCTTTTAAAATAATTTCTTGTTTTCTTAATAAAGTTAATTCATCTTTATGTAAACAATAATCATCTAATTCATTATTTCCTGTAATATGAATTGAATTATCATTAAAATGATAAACACCAGTAACTCTATAATTAAAATCACCCATTATAAAACAATGAGTTTTTGGTTTTAACCATCAGGAAATCTTAAACCTTTAAAAACGGATTCTAAATCATGATTTCTTCGAAGTAAATATTTAACACCTTCATTTGCATTTAAATGAGTTACAATAAATGTAAATTCAGTTGTTGAATTATATAAATGATTTAAATATAATAATCTTAAACCAGTTGCACCTTTTGTATTTGTAAAATAATAACCAATTGAATAACCAATTGATTTTTGAACTTTTTTAATTCTTGAATTAAATGAGGAAATTAAAATAATACCAATTGAACCATTATGATTTAAATTAATTATATTAAATTCTTGAATATTTAAAAAAAAATCATTTAAATAATTTAAAATTAAATTACTTAATTTAATTAATATTTTATTAATTGAATTTGATTTTGTACCATCTAATAAAGTTGATAATTCTTGAAAACCAAATACAAATAATTCAGGTAATTCATCTTTATTATTTTTATAATTTTTAAATATTTCATCTAATTCAGATAAAAATGAAGGATCAAAAGGAGGGATTTTACCACAGTTGAAAGTTTGTAAATAAAGTGGTATTTGTTGAGGTTCTATAGAATCCATTTATAATTTGATGCTATTTGATGTTTGAATTTGCCCTCTTCTTGGAACTCTCTAACATCATGCCCGTAAAATCAAATGAAACGAAACAGCGAGAAACAGAGAAACAACAACAACAACACTGCACTTTCTATGGTGGCTGTGTTCGTGGTGTTCTGGGAGGAGACAGAGGTGAAACAGAGGATGGGAGAAGGGTTGGAGAACTAGGAATTGCTGCAATTATTGGAGTAAGAAGGTTAATAGATGGTCACAAATGCTCACGTGTTTCTGAGACAGTTGATTCGCTGTTCCAAACACAACATTTGCGCTGTCGTGGATTAAAAGACGCGTTTTTGTTTTTGTTTCTATCAACAACTCAACAACATTCCAACATTCCAACAGGACCAACACTCCTTTCTTCCTCCTTCTTCTCTTAATTCACACAATTCAACACATTTTTCACAGAGTTATTGATGAACTAGTACAGCTTAGTATGACTGGTTCCATGGGAGCCATAGCGGATACACTTAATTCCTGAAAGAATGAAACAATTAGGTATTTCAACCGTTGGTAAATCATCAAAGGAGGTGATGTTAAATTTTCCTTTTCTTTCCATATATGAGGTCAGTCCAAGTCTATATAATTTCAAATATTTATCATACGTATCTTTGTTTCTTTCTGAAGCTTCACTACACTTTGAAGAATCAATATAATGCTTTCCCTGCTTCTTCATTTATAGCACAACAATCTCTCTCAGAAACATGATGCACCAACGATTGCTTTGTAAAAATAAAAGATAAAAACACTTGTTCCAATATCTTTTGGCTACCACGAAAACCAGATTGGTCATGAAGAGACGATAAAGAGCCAACACCCCCAAACTGGAAATTTCTTAACTTCTACAGGATTTGTAAATCCAACAACTTGACCTTATCTTAAATCAAGAATATGTTTATCAAATTGCTCATAAGACCATGTTCCATTTAATAAATCTTCCAAACAATATATTATCTTTTCATAAAAGCAACATAAAGATTTCTAACTTTGTGAAATTAAAGATTAATTCCTATAATGAATCATTATATTTAGCTATAAATAATTTAACAACGCAAATGGTGAGTTAACAAATATTGCTTGCGTGAAAATCTGCATCATGATTTCTCTAGGAGCTATTACAGTGGCATTATTATTCATAAATTGGTCTGCAAAATCATATAATCTACCAATATTTCACAAAGTTCATTAAATCTTTTTCCATTATAAATCGATTTCATAATATCTTTATCCTTATCAATCATTTCCAATGTATTTTGCGCAAGGAATTTTGCTATCTTCATCTAAAGATTGATTTATCTTATCAACTTCATCATACATTTTGATCCTTCACAAGCATTGGCTAATTTTTTTATAACATCAACTGCAAGATATAGTTCATCCTATTCTGGTCTTCTCAAATGCAATCCACTTAAAACAGCATAATAAACTGATATTTTATCATTTGAATTGGTAGCAGGATTTTGAATTTTTGTATAACCATGTCCTAATAAGGTTGGAATTCTTAACTTATCAGCTTCATTGATACACTGTGAGTTGTAATCATCTAATGCTATGTAACTAGCAACTTCACTATCGTTCAACTCTTCAGCTTTCGCCTTTCCACTATCATTAGAACACAATTGATATTTAAAATACAATTCTCCAGTTGTTTTTTTAGAAATGAATGAAACATAATCTTTAGATTTCAAAACTCCAGTTGGACTAGCTTCATCTGGTAATCCCTTTCTATGATATTCTTGTTTAGCAGCAGCAGAAATATCAGAAGATAGACTTTAAAGAGATGTTTTTTTTTTTCTTCTAAATAGTTCATCCAACTCTTTAGCAATTTCAAATAAATCCACTGGCTTAGAATTATCACTTGGCTTAGTACTTCTTCTAGTTTTTTTTTTGAACCTTTTTTTTTTGGTGAGCATGTTAAATTTAAATGGTCAAAATAGATCGCTCTCTCGCCAAAAATAATGGACGCTGCCATAAAATATTGAGATCTGGCACGTGCTGTCCATTAAGGCACGTGATCATAATTATGTCTGTGGTCACGTGCTATTCTTGCCAGGCCTGCTAGTGCGCTCATATTTCCACCCAGCTCTCACTGCTTTTGGACAGCTCTTATTTAATTTTAGCCATGGAAATTTAGCATGCTCACCAGTATATGATATTTAGATTTATAGAAATAACATTTAAAATTATTATTTTTATTACTACTATTAATTAACGAACGATTTAGAATTAAAAATACATAAAAAAAGGTAAAATACAATACGTAACAAAAGGAAAGCATAACTTCATAAAAATTCTCCAGAAGGTTGATAAATCTTATAAATTTTTTTCAATCCATCATATAATTCATGCTTAGCTTGATTAGGATAATGACCTTCTAAGAATAAAACATCATGAAGAAATTGAAATGCTTTAACTTTTTCAAGTTGTGTTAAATCAGGTCCATCATTATTAATCTTTGTAGGTGGAACACCAGATCTAAAAAATGATTGTAAAGTAATTTCAGATTGAGTAGTATCAGTAGATTGTTCTTGTCCTTGTCCTTGTTGTTCAAGCTGTGGTGGTTTAACTATCAATTGATTTAATTCATCACATGGAACATTGACATCTTCTTGATTATCATCTAAAGTGATTTCATTAACTTTACATCTATTTGAAGCAGCATGAATAGGATGAGTATGTTTCAACTCTTTATTTTTATTTAGGTAAGCAATTTTATTATCATAATCAAATCTAATAGACCATCTAACAGAACAAGAATCATAACCATCATTTAAATTGACAGCTGGTCTTGGTTTAATTTCACCATTTTTAAGTTTTCTCATTCTTGGACCATGTTTAACTTCATGTTCATGAAATGCACAACATATATAAACTTTTGAATCATCACCATGATCTGGTCTAAAACCTTTTTTATAAACTAGTAATAATTGAGATAATTGAGGAATTGTAAATTTTATAAATTGATTCATTTCTAAGTTATAAATTATATTATAAGTTTCATTAATTGATTTTAAAGTTAATGAATTAATAGTTGATTTTAATTTCATATTTCTAATTTGAGTGATTATTTCTCTAGGTTTAATATTTTCAATTGAAAGATTATAAAATGGATCATTTGGAATAGATGTAAAAATAGATTTATTCATTGAATTAACTAAATTTTCAATATCATTTACTCTCTTTTTGTGTTGAGTTCTATGAACTTTATTTCTTCTAATATAAGTTTTTCTTAGTTTATTTAAACCATCAATTCTTTTAGTATCGTTTTTCACAGAAGCAATTAAATCATTTGATATTTGAGGATGAGTGAAATCTAATGATGATGGATCATAAGGTGAAGCTTTAGTTAATTTTGTAGCTTTAACTTGTTTTGGTAATGGAAGAATTAATACAGTTGGTTGAGCCTGTTTTTTTGGAGCAGATATCTTAGCTTTCTTTGAAACTGGTTCTGTAACTTCGGGAGGGTCTCTGTTTATTGAAGCTTGAGTATTATCCTTAAAGAATCCTGGTGCTGCTGGTGCTGTGACGCTGTGAGTGAGCCCTGGGACCGTGTACATGGTTGTAGCTGGTGTTGTAGGTGGTGGTCGTGTGTGTGCGAGTAAATTCCTTTTCTTTAAAACAGAACTGTTCCTACACTGTTGATTGTTACTCCTATTGAAGTCACCACACTCATCAGCACACTCACAGAGACAGCTAGGCTTCCCTCTACTACAGCACTACTTCAATACTATCAATACTACTTCTCTCCTGCTCAACTCCAAAATTCAAAGAAAAAGCAACAAGCAACAAACAGTTATCTCTCACGATACATAAAACCACCCTTTAAATGGCTACAATACGTCTTCCAATCTTTCTACTTCATCTGTTTATAAAGAAATCAAAGGCTGCTCCTTTGCCCTTGCCTTTGCCCGGAAATGACGATTATCAAAACCCTTTCCCAAGGTATCCTTATCCAAACGATGGCGATTATGATGACGATGGCGATATCTCAATAATATTATTTATGTTTTTAGGTATGTTTACAGGTTTTGCTTTACTAGTGATAGTCTCAACTTTAGTATTCTTAATACAAAGACTAATAGGAAAAAGAATAATGTTGAATAATGAAATACCCGGTTCATTAGATGATGCTGCTTTAGAAGCTGAAGAAGATAGAAGAGCTTTAGATGAATTAGCTCCAAATGAACAAGAATTATATTTTCAATCTAAAGATTTCTTAAAATTAAATCCAATGAATAATCAAGAACTATCATTATCACAATCTTTAATAATTCAAGAAAAAGGTGTTAATGCATGGGAATTTAAACCAAATATTGAAAATATTAATTTAATTAAAGTTGCAAATAAAACTGAAATAGAATTTTCATCTGATGGTCAAGAATTATCAATTCAAACAAATTTCCCAATACCCAAACAAAATGAAGTTTATTATTTTGAATCGAAAATTTATGAATTATTAGATCCTGAAAATACAATTATATCAATTGGTATTGCAACAACTCCTTATCCTTATTTTAGATTGCCTGGAAGACATAGATTTTCAATTTCTTATGATTCTGATGGTTGTAGAAGATATAATCAACCTTTTCCTTTATCTAAAGAAACTGGGTTACATTCATTTCCACAATTAGAACATGGTGATGTTATTGGATGTGGAATTAGAACAGGATCAAGATCAATTTTTTTTACAAGAAATGGTAAAAAAGTTTCAGAATCTAAAATTGGTGGACATATAAAATTACCAAAAGGTTTACAATTATATCCAACAATTGGTTCAACTAATAAATGTCAAGTTCATGTGAATTTAGGTCAATTAGGCTATGTTTTCATTGAAGGTAATGTAAAAAAATGGGGATTTGGTCCATTAGAAGGTACACAAGTTCCACCTCCTTTATATAAAAAATATAATAAAGATGTATTACTTGAAAGTTCAGATTTAGATCCCAATGATTTAAATTTAAGAAATGGTGATTTTCCACCTGATTTTTGGGAAAGTATTGCAACACCTGCTGAATTTTCTGATATTGATGATGAATCTCAATTATTCGATGATGTTACAATGCAAACTTTAGAAGAACAAGGTTTAAGGCCTGGAGATTTTATTTTACCACCAGCTGAACCTCCATTATATAAGGATTCTGTTGAAGATTTAACACAAGCTATAAATGATCAATTTAATGATAATGATGAATCCAATATCATTTTAGTATCCGGTTCTAATAATGAACAACAGTTAGAAGAACATGATGCTGATGATGATAATAATAATACTACAAATGATGAATCAATTGATAGTGATTAATTTATTTATTTATAAGATATTTATTTAAAAAAAAAACAATAATGGGTAATAATATTTATTGGTAGAGTTCATTTTCTTATTTTCTTTTCTTTTCTTTTCTTTATTTAATACAAGCATTAATTAATTTCTCTTTTCTGTTTATTAATATTTTTACACTTTTTTAATTTTTTGTTGAGCTGTTTTTCTGGTTTTTTTTTTTTTGTTTTAATAAAAATATAATGATATCCAAATTAGCTATTGTGAAATATGGATAGTCTCAAATGTTGACTGTTCATGCAATGATACAGGTAGGTACTGTTGTTGGTGATGTTGTATGAACTGATGTTATGGTTATTGTTATAGTTATATCACTCGATGTTGTATGCTCAACTAATACTGCTAATTGAAGTATACCGAATCTACTGATACTACTGTTGTTTCTGGTGTTGTTTGTTCAGGTACTAAATCTATTACCAGATGTTACTACTTTTATTATATCATATATCATGGCTATACTTTACTAATGTATTAGCTGGAAATGTTCTTGGTTTACTGTTAATTCAAATGTCACAAATTTAGAGCTATATGCCAATTTGTCTTGTGAAGCTAAATTTGGTAATTATCCTTCTATATAATTACTATTTTAAATTTTGAAATTGCATAAAATGGGATTAAAGTTGCAAACTTGCAAAGATGAGAAAAGCAAATAAAGGCAAAAATTATATAAAAAAGCGATTAATTTATTTTTAAAAATAGCAAATATATGATAAAACATTGATCTACTGAACCCAAAAAACTGGAAATCTAATTCTATTATCTGTAGCATTTGTAGCACCTGTAGCATCTGGATCTCTAGCATCTGGATCTCTAGCAGCTGGATTTGGTCTTTCGTCTAGATCTCTAGCATCTGGATTTCTAGCACCTGGATTTGCTCTTCCATCTGTTTCCATAATTAGAACTTTGTTTGCTACTGCTATGACAGCAAGTTCTAAATTCCTGGTCCTTTCAATAATCGTTAAATCTTCTCTATTGTATAAACGTTTTCTTCTTCTAAAACAGCAGCTGAACCAACTGCAGCTAAAGAAATTTTCACCTTTCCCTTTAGCTTCCAATTGTTTAGATCTTCCCACAAACCATATACCAGTGAGCACCACAATTCCAGAAAGTATGACGTAGAAAAGAATGATACCATTTATGTAAGAGTCATTCGTTGAAGCATTAATGGTTGCTCCAAAAGAGGAACTAGAGCTGTTGTTATTGTTAGAGATGGTATTGGTAGTAGTGGTCTTAGTAGTTGGTATCGAGGAGGTCGTGCTTGTAGTTGTTATGGGAGGCATGTTTGCAGTATATGATAGTTACAAAAGAAAGAAAGAAGTAATTGGTAAACAAATCAAAGAAACAAAGAAAGAATGCTACGCGTAAAGATATTGGGGTCCGGAGCTCGTCGTCAGTCTTATTTTTATTCCAGTTTAATTGACTTCCTCTTTCGTGAGAGAAATCAGCAAGCTCGCCAAATTGCTCGAAACTGAGCTTCTAACAAAACACATATACTTTTAATTTCAATATCTTTTGAACCATACACTTTTTTAGATCAATGTTTTACTTTTATAACACTTCATTGGCATAAGATACTAGATATATAAACGTAGAGGAATTTAAAAATGTCTCTGAGTAAGAAAACTAGGGGTAACAGAGTATATGTTTAGGTGCTCAATTCAAAACGTGCGAAGCGAACGAGCTTACTGACGTGCGAGCTCGTGGATTTTTCCAATCGATTTCCTTTTTAAGTAATTCGAGAGTTTTTTTTTTTTTTTTAAATCCGAGCAAACCTGACGAGCTCCCTCTCGATCGAGAGCTTACTCCGAGCTAACGGCGCCTAACGCATGGCAAATTTTTGGGACATTTTTTTTTGAGTCGCTCTCTCGGAATATCATCGGAATATGTATACACATTAATACACCGGTACGGTTTTTACCACCAATAGTAAAGTGTAGAAAAATTGAAAAAATTAGTAAAGATAACTCTAGTTTATATCACTCCTTCTACCACAAATCATACACACTCACACTGAATATGTCTGAAAGTGACTATAATTCTCAGGATATTACTTCATTAGAACCTGTTACAACCACAACAACAGCAGCAAGAACTGCAATTGCAATCGCAACTGCAACAACAACAACAACAACAAACATTTTTAGAAAACAAGTCAAAGAAGCCGTTATTAATCATTTTACTATCAAAGTTAAAAGATATTTAACAAGAGATATTATGAGTTTGGTTGATGAAGATATCACAAAATTATGGATAGAGTCTCAATTTGAATCATCGCCAATTAAAAGAGTTAGATATTGTGTTGAAAAATTCAACTTAGCAGAAGTTTATTTAGATAAAATCAACGATATCCATAACCAAGAATTATTTTCAAAATTATTTAAAGGTATTACTACCCTATCCAAGAAGATTGTTAAATTTCCTGCTCACATCTTTCAATTTACACCTTGTCAACTAATATTATTTTTTCAATTGACTTGGATGTTTGATAAACGAACATTCAAAAATTCAGTTGAATATTTCAATTGTCCATTTGGTTCTAACTCTACATCACCTACTTTAACTTTAACAGGTCCAAATGAAATTGATGATGGAAGTGAAACTGATCTTGAAAGTGAACTTGAAAATGATGAACTTTTTTCTTCATTAGATGATTCAGATCCTTTAAATAGTTTAGATAATAGTTTAGATAATAATAATAATAATAATAATAATAATAATAATAATAATGATAATGATAATACTGACGATATCGATGGTGGTATTGATAATGATATTGATAATGATATCGATGATGATATTGATAATGATATTGATAATGAAATTGATAATGAAACTAGTTATAATGATCCAAGATATTTTATTTCCATGACTGCTGCTAATAAATGTAAAGTTCACTATAGTTTAAAATACATTTCAGGATCAAATAATTTCAATCTATCTGTTTGCAATCCCACCTCCAGAAACTCCAATGATTCCAACTCCAGCCATACTGATTCAAGACCAAACTTATATGCCTCAATTGAGGAAAGAAATGAAATAATATGTAAACATGAACACTCTTTTGAAGAGATAATTGACAAACCTCCAAAGTTTCTAAAAGAATTAGCATTTCATTTTATCCAGAAATACAACAAGGCTGATTCAAAATTTATTTATGGGTTAATTGGTACTTGTTCACCACCTCAGGTTATTGATAATGATATATCAAAAACCATTTTTTTTAACAGATTATCATCAAGAGATCTTCGTGCAATTTGTGATGCTAATGGGTTTAAATTACAACATGATGATATTAAAGGTAAAACATTTACTGATGATCTTAAAGAATTGATGAAATTAAAGATGGATAAAATATTGAAAGATATGATTATAGAAGAATTCGAATTTGAAGCAAAGATAATCAAACCCGAGAGAAGATTAGTTAAAAGAAAAGGTTTGTATGTTGCTAATAAAAATCTACTTATTGATTCATTTGTTAGATCCAAGGTTTCTGATATTGATTTTACTTTTGGTACTACATCATATGATGGTGTTTCAATGGGATTTCATGGGTGTGTGGTTGAAGATACTATTTTTACACCAATATGTGTTCTTATTGAAGGTGGTGAATGTGCTGGTGCTGTTCAAGCTATGCTTGAAATAACAGAAAGAATCTTAAATGAAGAGGTTGATTTCAAAGGTGAGAAGATCTCTTTGAAAACAAAAGGTAGAACCATTATTGTTGATAAAAGTAGAGGTGAAATAAGAGGCATTGAAAACTTTTTAGCTACTAAAGATCCAAAGAAATTAGAAAGAGAGAGTTATGTGAAAAAGATGGTTGAAGATCATGCAAAAGCAATTGGATATGATGATACTGATGAAGAAAATCCTTTATTAATTACAATAAATGAAGAAGGTGAAGAAGATTCTGTATTTTCAAATGAAGAAATTGAAAATATTGAACAGCAATATGAAGAAATGGCAGATAGTGATGATGAGCAAGATGAAGAAGAAGAAGAATTTAACAATCAAATTTTAACAGAAGATAATAATAATAATAGAAATTTAATGGTTGATAATTTATCTGGAACTGAACAAGAACAAGCTAATGAAAATAAAACTGATAAAACTCAAATTCTAGTTTCTGCTTATGCTAAGAAAAAATTGAACAAAATCAAAGATGATGCTGAAACCTTAAAAAGAAGAATATGGTTTAGATTGATTGGTGCCAGCAAATTCAAAGATATTGATTCAATTAATTATTGTCCTTGGCATGAGCATAAATCTTTTAAAGAGAAGTTCAACAATCTAAAGATCAAATCATTTAATGGTTCTGGTACTGAGACATTAACAAAATGTCTTGGTTATGTTATTTATGGGAAGATTACAACAGTTAAAAAGGTAATTCTTCATATTATTAATGAAGTGGATCAACTTGAGAACACTAAATACAAGTTAGTTATTTTATTCTATATATCTGAATGTATGAAGGATATTAGTCGTTGGTCAGTTTGCTTTAGAAACTCTAGTGCATCTGTTAGAAAGTCAACTCAAGCAATTGAATCAACGAATAATTTAATTAAGACTGGTGGTTATGGGATGTCTGGTAAAAAACACGAAAGAGTCAATGTTCTCCAATTTTGTTATTCCTTAAGAAGATACTTTGGTAATTTGGAGGTTAAAATGAAAAGGTTAACTACATTGGAAGTTCAGAGAAGAACAAATTGGTGGTTTTACTTTGACATGTTATATGGTCGTTTAGATATTAAAGATCCAGCTATAAAACATAGTTTATTGCACTCTATTAAGAAAGGTTATTATATTGCTGCTGAAGAGGATGGTCAAATTGATAGAAAAAGATTCAGAGAGGGTGAAATCGAGTTTTCAACTGATTTTCAACTGGTTTGTCCAACCAAACACATATATTGTTATTTTGATGCCGATGCTGAATATGATGATGTTCCATGTGAACATTCACATGCTTTATTTATTTATTCTTTAATGCAATTTGAATCTGAGGAAGAAGGTAAGAATATCTTAAAAGGTGGAATCTCATTATTTAATTCATATTGCAAGTCACATCTTACTGGTGGTGGTGATAATCAAGTTTCTTTAATTGACAAAACGGCACACTATGATACACAGCCATCAGAAAGGCCAAGCTCTGCTGTTGTCATTTCCAGCCAACCAATTCCAATTCCATCAAGTAATTTAAATGAAGAAAGTCAATCAAGTATTAATAATCCATATAATCCAGTTGATATAGATGATATAGATGATATAAACTCAAGGGAAGAACTTCAATTGCTCTTAGATTTGGTTAAAGATTCCAAACTATTACAAAAATCTTTACAAAAAAACTTTATTCAAGCTCATCATCAAGTAAAGTCTGGTTCCAAATTAACAAAAGTTTATAAAGAAAATGTTGTGAAAGTTGGTGCTACATTATCAAATTTAAAAGATACTGTTAATAAATATATAAGAGAACCTATAAGAAAAAGAGATCAGAGAATGAAGAAAAAAAGAGATGGTAAAAGACTAAGGTCAAATTAAAGGAAAATTTATAGTATTGTGTATTATTATTGTATTATTATTGTATATTATAGTATTTTTTTTTTGTTATTGTATATAGCTATTATTAATTAATCTTATTTTGTTTTATTATATGAATTTATATGATTTACTTACATAAATATAATCAAAAATATATTGGTAATATCTTTCAATAATATCACGGAATTAAAACTCAAAACCTCCTTACACCAGATCGAAATCGTCGCGACTATTGCACAGCCTTGAAGTTATAAAAGCGTTAGACGAACGCGAGCTCTCCTCTCGATCGATCTCGTACTGCCCAACGACGCCAACGTACCTAATAAATTAAATAATGGTTTTATAGAAATTATAGCTTAAAAAAGCCTTGATGTATTCAAAATCAGCTTAAAAAAATCAATTTTTATGACCTATACCCTCATCATAATAAAAAAAAGTATTATTCTTTTGACTAACAGAATATACTTAAATTAAAAAATAATTTTATGTTTTACAGAGAATTTTGTACACTGTATATTATACGTACTACTGTAAAGTTCTGATATTGCATACAGACCTATACCTATATCATTATCATTTCAGTTTAGAAACACCAATCATCATCATGCTATCAAATGATCTACCACCACCTTACTCTGAAACCAAGACCGAAGATAAACCACCATTTTACTGTGTAATTTCAGAAAAAGAAGTTTTTGAAAGATTGTTACTTGATTATGAGCCATATATTGCAGACCAGTTTTATGAGACTTGCTTAATGACACCAGAAGAGTTCAAACTAAGATTTCCTGTTTTATTTGAACATAGAAATATTTTTTTCCGTTTAAATGCGTTGAATATATTATTCGAAAGTGAATTGAGACTAGGTTTCATAATATACCGTGAAGGCAGTCCTTACAAAATGGAAAACTTATGTGGGTTTCTTAAACTAGCAGCATTACCTAAGAATAATTCCTTTTCTGAAAAAAATCCAAATCTTGAAGCATTTAGAACTCGTTTTTTAAAATTAGCTTTGTTGTTTGCTGGTTACATATTTATTCAACCTGATAATTTTATAGAATACCCCTTTCCAAAGAGTCTGAAAAAAATTAAATTTTATAATGAAAGAGAAGAAGAGATGATGTATAAAGAGTTTGCTACAACAAATTTTTGGAATCAAATAAATGCTGCGATGAAAAGAGGTTTCAAAGATAAGAAGTATGATATTGAAGATTTAATAGACCCTGTGATCAAATTTTGTGTTATGCCAGAAAATGAGATAAAATACACTTGGTTGAAGGATTCACGTAACGAATTTTATAGACTTCTGAGTTTATTTGATCAATATTATACCGTCCTAATTACATTTGAATGATTTACAAGTAACTGCTGAAATCAAATTTATCAATACTCGTTTTCAAATATAATAATAAATTTATGTAATGCAAGCAACAAAGTGGTAGTAACATGTACAAATAATCTGAAAATCAACATCTGTGGTTGAGCCGTTAAGCCATACAAAATTCAAAAGCCAATCAGAAACACTTGAAGCACGTGACTGCGATCTTTAACAAAATCAACAAGAAGAACAACTAACCAAAGTTAACAAACAATCTCTGGATAGATCAGGTCTGATAACAGTTAAAAAAGTCGGATTCAGAGTCATATTTCAGTTGACTCTAGTTAAATTAGTTTACCAGTTACTAGTTTACTTTGTACTATATCCTTTGTTTCACTATCCGAGTGATTTTAGAGTGGAATTAGTGAATTACATTGATAGCAGTTAACTAGTAAAATTAATGTGGTAAAGTAGTATTTAAGTACAACCACCTCTTCTTTCTTTCTTTACTTCTTTACTTCTTTACTTCTTTCTTTACTTATCAAATACCATTAAATGTCTCTTGTTTCATTTCTCAAAATTAACGCAAATTTACCAATAGAATTAATAATTAAAATTCAAATAAATTCAATCCAAAATTTAAATATTTATGAATTAATTCAATTAATTAAATTAAATGATTTACAATATAATAACTTAATACTTAAACCTTTATTAAATAATTCAATTTTTTTTATTTCAATTTATCAAAATTTAAATAAATCAATTAATAATTTAATTTTTTTATCAATTAATTTAATTAATGATAAAATTAATATTAATTCTTATGAATTTAAACAATTAATTAGATTTATAACTTTTAATTCAATTAAACCAATTCAATTAAATTTTCAATCTTTTGATTATAATTTACATTTACAAACTTGTTCAATTGATTTAATTAAATTAATTCAATTAAATAATTATATTGAAGAATTAATTTTTAATATTAAATCAATTTCTTTTGGTTTTATTGATTCTTTAAATACTTTAAAATTATTATATTATTATCCAAATTTAAATTTAAATTTAAAATTTATTAAAATTTCAATTCAAATTTCAATTTCAAATTCAAATTTAAATAATTTAAATTTAAATTCTTTTTTAAATTTAAAAAAAATTTATATTGAAATTATTAATATAAAAGGTATTGATAATTGTATTAATCTATTAAATTCAAATCAATTATCTCAATTAATTCATTTAAATAAAATTATAATTAGATTAACTGATAGAATTCAATCTTCTTCAATTAATAATAATAATGAAATTGATTTAAAATTATTAAATTTATCAAATATAATTCAAAAATTTGAATTAAATAATCCAAATCTATTTATTAATGTCGAATCAAATAAACCTTTTTATTCTTTAAATCAATTATCAACTAATATTGTTGAACCTTTAGTTATAAAACATTTAAATCATAATATAACAAATATTAAAATTAATCCTTATCAATTTGAATCAGAATCAACAACAACAAAAAAAACTCAAAATTTAAATTGGTTTAATAATTGTTCAAAATTAATTTCTTTAACTTTAACTCCTTCAAATACAATTATATCAAAAAATACTTTAAATTTAATTTCAATTAATTTAAAAAAATTAGTTTTAAAAAATTTTAAATTTGAAGATATTCAAATTAATTTAATTTCTTGGGAAAATTTAATTAATTTACATATATTAAAATTTAAAAATTGTTATACAATTTCAAATTTATTAAAAAATAATATTTCTTTAATACCAAATTTATATAATTTATCAATTATTAATATTGATGAACAACAAATTTATCAATTAAAATTACCATTAAATATTAGATTTTTAAATTGGCAAAGTTCAAAATTCCCAATTATTTTAAAACCATATCCAAAAAATTTAATTGAAATTAAATTTAATGATTTACCATTAAATTCTTCAATTAAAGATATACCATTGCAATCAATTAAATTAACTTTATCTTCAAGATGGAATTTATTAAATCATCAAATTAATTTTAATCATTTAACTCAATTATCAAGTTTTAAATTCTTAATTTTAAGTAATAATAATCAATTAAATTTATCAATTTTACCACCAAATTTAAAATATTTAAAAATTAATTTATCAAATTATTTAAATTTAATTAATAATTTCCCATCAACATTAAATACTTTAGATTTAATTGGTAATTTTAATTTATCTTTATTAACTAATATTTCAAAAAATTGGTCAATTAATAAATTAATTTTACATAATTCAAATAATAATAATTTAGATTTCTCATTAATTAATTTAATTGGTTTATATTCAATTTTTATAATTGATGAATTAAATAAATTAAATTTAATTCAATTTAATTTTGATTTACCTAATTCTTTAAAATTAATTAAAATTTTAAGAGATGATGATAATGATAATATTAATAATTTGAATAATCATCATAATGATCATCATTTAAAATTAATTATACCAAAAATTAATAATAAATTAATTCAAATTGGGTTTTTAAAATATTTTGATGAAATTATACAAACTGAGGAAATGGATTATTAACAACTATAGGTTTCTTATATATAACTATTTGGGTCTAATTTACTATTACTTTTTTTTAAATACATTTTTTATAAATACAATGCATCTACACAACCAAAAAAACCGTAAACTAAACTAAATTAATTAAATAAATATAACTACACGTTAATACTATTTTGAGTAGTATTTTCAATCAATCTCGTCCTTTCTTTCTCATGAATCTTTTCCAAATATCTTCTCCAAATATAATCTTCAAACGTTCTTAAAACTTCTTTTTCTGATCCAAAATAATTATAATAACAAAGTAAAATCAATGTATGATGGAATTGAATCCCCTTACTATCAATATCTAATTTCTCTTCTAATTCTTCTTTAAATTGTTCTCTAATTTTATCATTTAATGTAACTTCATCAAATTCAAATAATTTCTTATTTTCAATATCTATTAACAATTCATCAAAATAATTACCATTTATAACTCCTAAACCTTCAGGATCAAATCTTACCCAAATCTTTGTGAACTTTTGAATAGTATCATATAAATTACTAGCAATAAGATGATTATCATGATATGTAACTTTAAATGCTTCAATAACAACTGTAACAAAAATGTTCATTAATAAATACATTGATATGATATTCCAAGACATAAATATAATCTTTGATGCAACTTTACTACCACAATCATTCCAATAACTATTTGAATATGAACTACATTGATCACCACTAACATAAAAATCAGTCATAATTGAACTCCAACCTTCACCAAATGATGTAATAAATAATAATAATAAAGCTTTAGGTATATCTCTAACACTTTTATTATAATCTGTATTATCTCCAAATTTAGTTAATCCAAAAATTTGATTCAATGCTATAGCATAAATTAAAAATAAAATAAACCAAATAATTAAAACTGCAACAAATTCTTTACTTGCTGTAAATGAAAATCTAACAAATGAATTCAATCTTGGTGTTAGGATAATCAATTCAAAGATAAATAAACATAATATAACGTTTTCTGCAGCTAATGTCCATCTATCATCAGCAATTTTAATATGATATTCCCAAGTAAAACGATCATAATTAGAATCAATTCTACAAAGATTGAAAACTGATAAAAATATTGAAAAAGTTGAAAGTCCAATTGATAAATATCTTTTAATAAAATTAAATCCTTGCTTCTTGGAACCTAGAATAAACACAACAAAATAACGAATAAAAATGAAAAAAGAGAAGATAACGCTAGCAATATATTTATTGAATTGACCTGATCTAGTGATATCATCATAAATCAATGCAGAACCAATATAGATAAACATGATCCAATGAATTACCAAAGCATATGTTTTAGGTTTAACAAAAAATGAATGAAGCCATTTTTCAAACTTGTTTAAGGTTGGATCTGGCGCAAGAAGTGGTGGTGTAGATAAAACAACGTTTTTACAACCTCTCCAGCCTAATTGGTAATCACTTAAGTATGATGTGCCCATTTGTCTTGAATATAAGTTGATCATTTCAGACAAAAAAAGATTTGAGATAATTAACATTGAAACAATATTGAATAAGATAACAAAAAATGAATCTAATGTAAATTTTAAACTTCCTGTAATATTCATTACATTTTCAAGTAAAGTTGCCCATCCATCAACTGCTGTAATTTGAAATAAGGCATCAAATGATGATGCAAAAGTATCAAAATTTAAAGAAGGTGAAGAATAGACTCTTGGAGATAAAACGTTCCAACCACAAAATTCATCAACTGTTCCATATGAACACATAACTGAATCATTAATATAATCACCATTACATTCACTTTCACTCGAATTACCATCATTACATGTACCTAATCTACCTTTGAAAATATGAAATCCCCAAAGAGCAAAAGGAATAATCATTGATAAAGAAGTAGCTCCACCAGTAACTAATGATTGAATACTCGTTAATATTGTTGAATCAAATGTCTCTCTAGTTATTCTAGTAATTGTTAATAGTCTTAAAGCTCGTAAAGCTTTTATTCCAGTTAAATATTTTGAAACATTTTCAAGATTATTAATCTCAACCCCAAAATCAACCCACATTGAAACCAAAGTTAAACAAGTTAAAATTCCCCATTTATTTAGTAATACTGCAGTTGGTGTAAAAATTAAACCATCAGCAATAACATGAATGATAAACTCAATTGAAAAGAAAATACAGTAAAAGAAATCAAATTTATTAGGTAAATTCCATACACCAAGCTTATAATCATTTTCAAAAAGATAAAGAGGGGTGAAATAACAGGTAGTTACAAGCATCATAACAGTGATCGAACTTACAACTAATTGAAAGATAAATGTGGGCCAGTACATTCTCCAGTTGATGATAACATTATCTGAATTTTCAGAAACAATTGACCGTTGTCCATGAAAACTGGGGACAATTTTTTGAGCAAGCTTTTTTATTTTAGAATTGGGTCCAAATAAAAGTAAAGAATGCATGAACTCAGGATTAAAAAGTAAGAACCAATCACCAGCTATAACCTCTAAATATGTTCTTGTAAAGCTTCCATCACTATGAAAAAAATTGATATCATCAAGGTAAAAAATATCAAAGAATCTAATCAGAGGGTTTGCAGGAAACCTAATATCAAAGAAATGATGAATTCTAATTCTTATCCACTGAAATAATGTCATTCTATACTTGAATTTCTTCAAATATGCTTCAATAGTATCATTTTCAAGCAAAATTTTTGAGATCTTGAATCTATTAAAACCAATTTTCTCAATATCTTCTCCTAATCTATCTAAAATTGCAAATTTCTTATCTCCTCTACCTTTATGTTTAGTAGCTTCAATGAAAAAGTTAACAACTTGGTACCATTGTTTTTTACCATTTGGAATTTCAGTTAAATTTTCTGTAAGCAAATCTAAAAACAAATTCACCAATAATAAGGTAGCAAAGAAAAGCCAAAAAGCTATATATAGGAAAACAAAAACTCTTTTAGAATCTTCAAAAACAGTTGAATAAATAGAATACCAGGGATCAGTCCAATTATCACTAGTCATGATCACATATAATGATAAGATCGTATTTGGTAAAGAAGATAATGTACACATGCTATCACTCAAATCATCTTGAGCTATAGCACCTTCAAAGAATCGGGAATAAATAACACTGATAGAATAGAAAAGTAATATAGCAAACGCAAATAAATATATCATATACTTTAAATTACCAATAAAACGAACCCATAAATGACGAAGAGGAGTAATTAACAACATGATCCTATAAACTCTAATAATTTGGAAAAAACTTAGCCAGTTGTAAATTTGTTTGTAGTTTTTATTAACTGGGATAAGGATTATTATGTTAACTATAGCAAGTAATACCTCAGCATTATTCATTCTATATTTGAAATAGTTATTGGTAAAAATAAATCTAACAGCAACATCAATCAGCATTAAACTTGAAACAATGCAATTAACAATAAATAGATTTGAATCAGGTGGACCAACTGCAAGTATAACCAACTGAACAAATATAGCCATACAACATATCAATTCCCAACATCTTGTAAATATTGAGATAAATGAAAAAACTCTAGCGTTTGAAAATGATCTTTCAGATGAAGAATGTTTAAATAATCCTTCTATGGCAAAATATGTTTCATAGTATTTAATATAATAACTTCCAACCCATTGGTCACTAGAACTTAAACTCTTCTCTTCTTCATCTTTATCAACATCATCGCCAGAGATAGATATTGAATCTAGAATACATGCAATTAAAACATTAACCAACCAAACTCCAATAAAAATAATTGCAGGAACATAAAATACAGCACCTTTAAAAAATGTAGTAACATCCATTAAATTATACATCTGATCGGAAAATTGACCTGTACTTAGGATAATAACCATCATCTGCAATGATAACCAGAAATTATCAAAACTTAAATTTCCATAATTAGGATTATAACTAAATAAACAATATGAATTTTGAGGACAAATATATCCTCTGTGTGCAATATCAGTTGTGGTAAATGAAGAAGAATCTTCCAATAAACTAGAATAATAATTACTATCAGTTGCAAAACTATAATTTGCAAAAAAATCATTAGAAATTATAGGACTTGATGTTTCATTATCAGAAGTTTTATAACCACCGCATAAATGATTTGAATATTTAAAAAAGCCTTCTTCATGATTCATATAAACACATTGCTTTCTATAATGCTCATAATATGATTGGACTGAAACTATAGCAAACCAAAAAATAATGAAACTTAATATGAAACCAAGTTTTATCAACCTTGGTAAAGATCTATAAACCCCTCTCTTGATAGCTCTGGTACCTTTACTTATACTTGTAATTCTAAGAATTTTAACACACATTAAAGACCTAAAGAGATAAAATTCATGATTTTGTTCCCATCTTGTTACCAACCCCAAATATAATGAAATTATAAATGAAATAAAACCAATTAAGTCAACAACATTTCCAAGATTTGCCAAATATGGTGAAATGGTATCAGGATCTTTTTGATATTTTTTTCTTCGTTTATGGAAAAAACTTCTCTTTAGGGATGAAAAGAAACCTATATTCCATAAATTTGTAATATAATCGGGAGTAAATAAACCAAAAACAAGAATTTTAATAAAAATAATTGAACCATGAATTGAATTGGTTCCAATCAAAATATAATCAATCCAGCTGTATTCTTTCAAAACTGAAAATCCTGTTTTCTGTGGATTCCACATCTGATAAGAAAGTAAGCCAAGCTCAAGAAAAATTATAAAAGTAATCAACCATGATACATAAGGTAGTTTAACAAATTTGAAGCATATATCTCTAAATTTATCAATTGGAATAAGAGAAAATCCAGATATTTTAGTCTTATTACTATAACTATGTGTCCCACTTATGTGATCGGAAGTAATTTGCATAAGAGTTAATAAACGGTCTTTTTTTGTAAGATTTGGATTATCTAAAAGTTGTTTTGTAGTTGATTTTCTGGGAAACGTTCTAGGAGGTTCTTGTGGTAAAAGGCCAGAGTCTTCAGTTAGTCTTAATTCCATCATTTCTATATCATTTTCAATCAGTTCTATAGATGAATCTGTAGTACCATGCCTAAGATAAAAATTCTGTACAGCTTGGTTAATTATTTGTTCTTCATCTGCTCGAAGCCATTGACTATCAGTCTTAAGAGCATTTGTAAGCACATCATTTAATACACTATAATCAATCTCATTTGAAGTGAAAGATGAATCTATTAACTCTGGATTATCAAATATTTCTGGAAATTGATTTTCAAAAAAACTTCTTGTGTTTGAAGCAGTTTTTGAAATGGCTGAACCTATGGCCGATGATGAATCTGATAATAGTTGAGAAGTTGAAGAAGGATTCGAATTGATATAAACACCTGAACTGGTTCCCTGAGTTAAATCATTTGGATCTAGTAATGCATCGTAATAAACACTTGAACCTACCTCATTTGAGTTTGTTGTTGAGTCATTGGGATTAAAACGGTGGCGATTGTTGGGACGATTCACCTGTATTTCTGGAACTGGGCTATCTTCTAATTCTAATTCTGAATTTAGTAGTAGGGAATCTGCAGAATTTAAATTATTACCACTCATTGATAATGCTAATGTTCAGCTGTTGATAACTGTGATGGTGTAAGTGATGAAAGAAGTAGAATTGTAACATATCGAATTATTATATGGGACTGTAGTCATGGTAAATCTGTTACTAATATTATAATTAAAGCTAAAGAACAAGTTGAAACCAGGCTGGCACGGTTTTACAATGTCGCTCTCTTTGTCCAATGAAATGTGTCTATGTCACGTGATCCATAAACAGGGCAGAGAAAGTTAATAGTGAAACATATCAATATGTATTTAAAAAGAGAATAATTTGGAATAAAACTTTAAAAGACAAAAAACACTGAAAAAAAACACCAAAAACAATTAAACAACAAAAAAAAGAAGAGAAGAGAATAATGCGGTTATAAAGAGAACTGAAAAACATCGATCATATAAAAAAAAACGTAAATCATAATGAAACCCAAAAGTACTTAGGATGATAATTTTAACTTGTGTTTATCCCATTCTTCTTCAGTAACTTCCATTTCTTTCCAAGTATGAGCTAAATATCCTTCTAAATCTTTTAGCAATTCAAAGGCTTTTTCCTTATCAAAGGTTGCACCCTTTTCACAATTTGTAATAAATTCTTCTTTAATAGCTTTAGCTCTTTCAGCAATAACATCCATTCTATATCCAACCCATTCTGGATAGAAAGTATTATAAATAGAACCAAAATTAACTTCTGGTTTAACAGTACTTAAAACTGAACCTTCAAAAGCGGTTGGACTCTTAGCTCTATAAGAAGTGACAGATGTAATTCTCTCAGTATAACCAATTGGGACAGATGCTAAATGTAATAATATACGTCCCTGCAAAATAGTACTAAATCCCTTCTTAGGTCCCTCTGCAGCAATAACTTCACCTGATGGAGTTTTAATTAATGTTTCACCACCAATCATCTTAGAAGTATCTGATAACATTAAAACACAAACAAATGGATAAGAGTCATTGTGCCATCCAACAATTGCAGGAACATTATCATCAAACTTATCAGTCATTGAAGATCTTCTTCTAGCTTCAATTCTTTCAGCTTCAGCAGTATCTTCAGGTTTCATAGCAATATTAATATGACCAACTTCGTAATCCATAATAACTTCTAATTCAACACCAGCCATAGCAGAAACAGCAGCAACAGTATCTGGATGAGTCCAAGCAGCATATGAAAAAGGACATGTATCTTTAGCATAACCTCTAATAACACAATCTAAACCAGTAGTTGAAGAATAAGAGATTCTAGCATATTTATCAAAAACTTCTTTTCTTAAGATTTCAGCTCTCATGATTTCAACAGCTTCATCAGTAAATAAAGGAAATGGTTCACTAACACCAATATCAGAGATTTGTTTTGGAGAAGTAGCACCTAATTCTTCCATTGTTGTTCTTTTAACAGTTTCTAAGAATTCATATTTGAAAGCCAAATGAATTTTTGGATCAAATTTAGTATCTAACTTAATATTTGATAAAGTTTCTAAAATAGGTTGAATTTGACTAAAATATTGTTGATCATCAATAGCTTTATGTTTATTACCATCAAGAACAATTGATTTTAATTCAGAAGTAGAAATAGTAGCAGTAGCGGTAGCCATTTTTGATAAGAGTGCTTCGAGTTGAGTCTCTCTTTAATTTGAAGTTCAAGAATCAAAAAAAAACTGTATGAAATTATCAGGAATCACAGACTCTTATATACTTGAACATATACTATTGCTGTATCAATTTGTATCAATCAATTAATTAAGTTCGAATTCCTTATAAAAGCAGAACCACTAGAAAGCCCGACCTGCTGTAAGTGCGCGATAAGGTCTTCTGAGTACGGTCTTCTTCGGAATACTCTACTTTACAGTCTTTCCTGTACAAATATTCCATATCTTCCATATATTTAATTAGTCATGTAGATCAATGTCATATAAAATGTTGATTCTGTTCTGTTCATAGTTTAATGTTCAACAAAAAGCTAGATTATGGCAACTAGATTGATATCTGATCTGATCGTTATCATCAAATAATCGCTTATATATGCCACCCAAAAAAGAAGAGTAAAATGAAAACTGTACTACGTTTACAACCCCAGTTATACATACAATTGACATGTTATATATAACACAAAAAGTATATATGCTGTATATATATTCTTTAATGATTTGATATGGATGGGATCGGTATAACAATTAACAAGTTATACAATTAACAAGTTCTAAAATCACAATCACCGATCTCGACCGCACATATTTATTATCGATAAGCGGAATATTGTAGTCTTTTTGGAAATAAAACTACATATATACGCACTACACAACGTAAGTGGTAATATACAGTTGGTTAGCTACCAAATGTTTATTTAATTATATATAATTAATTAATACAGTTTAAAGGTGATTAATGATGGATTATTTTACAGCTTTATTACAGTATAAGAATTTGAAGAATTTGAAGCAGCTGCAGAAAAAAAAATTAATGTGTGCCGCGCGGCTCATAACATGCATCCATCATGCATCAGAAGATTTATTCCGGCCATAAATTTTAGATCAGATCTGTATTTTAGCTACACTAGCTTGAACTCAGCTAGTATAATAATTGCTACTTTGAATTTCTTGATTCAAAAAATAAGAATTCCTATGTTTTATATAGGATGAATAAATACTGCAATATCAAAAAAAAACTCCGAGACGGGGAATTGAACCCCGGTCTCCCGCGTGACAAGCGAGAATTCTAACCACTAAACTATCTTGGACTTTCTTGAATTGAAATTTTTATAGTTATTTTTATACTTCTCATCATTCATTCAAAAATTTTTCAAAAAACACACTTTTAACCCTTTTAAAAAAAAAAAAAAAATTCATTATTATTACTTATTTTACAATTATTATATCTTATTATTATCCTTAAATTACTTTTCTTTTTGTTTTTACATGTTTTTGCTTCATCTGATTTTATTTTCGTTCAACTTGATTTTATTTGTGTTTCAACTTGATTTTATTAAATTTGTGTTTTTAACTTTATTTTATTTTACATTTATTCAATTCAATTATAACAAAAGAGGTTATACTACTTACATATATACAAATTACAAATTAAAAATATGCTCAATGACTAGTTGGTTCAATTAGGTTGTTAGAGACGTTTAATTATTAGAGGTTTCATTTTGTTTTCCTTTATGAGCAATGGTTGAGATATTATTGTTTTCTTTTTTATTAAGGATAGTTGAACATTGTGAGCTAGCTATAACCTACCCCCATTTTAACAGTGTTTTTTAAAACTTTCTTTTATTCTTAGTTCTGTATGATTTATATAGGTCTGAACCAGACATAAAAAAATAGATTTAACTAACTAACTAACTAACTAACCTTTTTGAGAAGGCTAATTAACTAACTAACTAATAAAGTAGAAAATATTGTGATCTAGCTATAACCTACCTTTATTTTGATGGAGTTTTTTAGGTCAGAAGCTAGACATTAATCAATAAATTTAATTTCAAAACATTTTACAGTATCTGGATTATTTTGACATGCGTTACGATGCGTATACTACTGTATTTACACGTATTAATTTTGTAATTTTAATAAAAGGAGAATAAATAAAAGATACTATGATAACTATACACAAAGAAAAACCAAATGAAATACGTAAAAATATGCAAATGAAAAGAAGAAAAGAAAGAAAAAAGAAGAGATGTTAAAACTGTACAAGAACAAGAAATATAAAACGTGAAGAATTGTATAAAAAAAAGCATAACGAGGAGGAAAATGGACATGAATGAATGAAAGAAGAGATTTAATAATCTCTCTCTCTCTCTTTTTTTTAACAAAAACCTGAAAAGAAATCACCTAGAAAAACAAAAACATAAAAAAAAACCATTAAGATAAAAATCAATCAACCAATCCATTCATTTTAGAATCTTCACTAATAACAAGAAAAATGAAAGTATCTATTTTTTTTTCTCAAAGCGGAAGTAACAAAAGTAAAAGGAACAAACTCGAGATAAAACCAAAACACGACAAAGAAACAACGTGATTAAACAACAAAACTACCTAAACCAACAAGTATCAAATTACCTAAGATTAAATTATTAAAGAAAATTTCAAAATTTGTTCTATTAGCATAAGAATCAATTAAATTATTTTGAATTTCATCTTTATATAATAACATAAAAGTTAAAGTTTCAGCAATAATTGAATCAATAAATTTATTAGTATTAATAAATGATTTTAATTGTCTTGATTCTTTAATTAATTCATTAATATTAATATTATTAAAATTTGGAGGAGTTTGTCCATTCATCATTGTAACTAATGATGGTAAATCTAAATATTCAAAATCTTTTAAATTATGAGCCAATCTAAATTTAATAGGAGGAATTGAATTAATATCTTCGTCAATTTCAATCGAGTTGTTATTATTATTATTGATGTTATTTAAGTAAGCTAAATCTGATGGACCATCAAATGGATTTTCATCTTCTTGTTGTTGTGATTGTTGAAAATGTTTTGAATTCAATGATGCTAAACCAAATTTTTTATCATTAATAAAAGAAACTAAAGAAGATAAATCTTTTTGAGAAATATAAGGAGCGTTAGTTAATGAAGAATGAGGTAATTTGGATGGATTAATTGCTTTCATTTCTGAAAAATTGAATTTCACGTCCATAACAACATATTTATTCTCTTCAACTATTGATTGTTGTTGTTGTTCTTTTTGATTATGAATGTTTTGAATATATTTAATAGATTTTTCAGATAAATCTTTCAGCTGTTCATAAATTGATGATTGATCAGTATTTGAAATTAATTGATGTATTGGACTTTCATCTAATTTTTCATCATTTGGTAACATTATATCAACAATTAATTCAACTTTACCAGATTGAATCCAATTCAATTTTGAATTTTGATTATTTAAAAATGACATATCTAAAGGATCAATTCTTAATGTAGTGACTCTTTTCCAAGGGTTTTGATTTGATGTATTATCACCATCCATTGCAGAAAAATGAGCATAATTATTTTGTCTTTTATGTAAAGTAAATAATGAACCATTAAATGAACCAGATAAAGAATCAGCATTTAAGAAATCATAAACTGCCCAATTTCTTCTTAATTTATTTAAATGACATGAAAATAATTTTAATTCAACTGGTTGTTCTTGTTGTTCACTATTCTTTAAATTAACTTTTAAATCACTTATGGTAAAATTTTCAAATTCATAATTATCACTTAAAGAATCATCAATTAAAAATTCATCATTTTTTTTCAAGTCTATATCACCAACTAAACCAATAATTTCAACATCTTTAATTAAACCTTTACCTTGAGTAAATTTATCTAAACTTACAGTGAAATTTAAAGTATCTATAAAGAATTTGAATTCTGAATTATTATTGTTATTTTGTTTTGATTTTAAAATGATATTACTAAACTTAATTTTACCATCTTCAAAAGATAATTTAAAATTATCACCATCAATATCCAAATTTAAAGAATTATCAAAAGTTAATATTTTTTTTAATATTTTTTTATTTAATTTTGAATCATTAATACCATAAAAGACTTCACCCAAATAAATCAATAAACCAGCAAAAGTTGTAGTACCAATAAATATCCATAAGAAATTACCCATTAAAATCCATGATAAAAAAGCAGAAATTTCATCAATATTAAAAGGTCTATTTTGACGTAATAAAAACCATTTTAGATTCAGTTTTAATGAAGATAAAGGTCCCGTTGCAGATTTAACAAAATCTTTTCTAGTTATTGGAGTAAATTTATTATTAATATTATTAATATTATTATTTCTTAAAGAAGAATTTAAACGTCTTGAATTTAATAGAGTTGAAGTTAGAGGCAAAGAATCTTTAATTTGTTGTTTTATTTGATTCTGAAGTATGCTATTATATATAATTGAAGGTCTCTGTTGAGGTTTAAGGAAAGAGTGATGAAAAAATCTATTTTGGATGAAAGTATTAGTTATTAGAGGTCTTGTGATCAGTTTGTGAGAAGAATAAATTCTATCTACCACGAGTCTTCGAAGTTGAAGTGACATGATGTAGTGTGAGGTAAGACCAGTCTTGAAAGACTTTGAAGTATAATGCTGTCAGAAGTGTCAGAAGGAGTGCTGATTAATTATTGCAAGCTGAACACGGTGAAAACTCAAAAGGATCTTATTGGCTATAAAGAAAAGTGAAGAAAAAGTGAAAAAGGTGGCGAGAAGTGGCTGGTGCGCGGGATAAGGGGCGGTGCAGCGGAGGCTGGCGTGGCTGGCGTGGCTGGCGTGGCTGGTGAGCACGGCCAATGAGAAGACAGGAGGTCACGTGTCTCTGGGACCGGCCACAAAGAGGCTTCTCTGCCCTTGTTGATAAATTAAACTGGGAGTCTGGGAGGTAAACAGCTACAAGACTTTAAGAAGAGAAAATGCTGCTGCTGTCAATTTCAAATACCATATCCTAACTCTTCCCTATGAACAAATGAGTCTCCGTCACAAACACTCCTCAGCTGACCCCTTCGACAGCTCTCTCTTGAATCCCTTCTCTGATAACAACAATGATTCTTCAGAATTAAACCCAGATCATTCTCACAATAGTTTCAATGACCCCTTCGATGACGGCTCAAGCTCTCTAAACCCTTTCCCATCTTCAGTTCCTCCTGATTCAAGTCATAGCACTGATTCAAAAGCAAAAATAATAGCATCAAAAGTTAAAGCTTCGGCTCAAAATCTATTTAAAAAAAGGTTTTCTTCAACAAATGTTAATATAGATAAAACTTTTATAGATCCAATCATTTATTATGAATTACTAGACCAGGTGATATCAGAAACGTTGTCTCCTTCCTCAAAGTGGAGAAATTCCACTGTCAAATCAATTCTTTATGAACCAAATTTATCATCATCTCTTCCTCCTCTTCCTGTTCCAGCTCCAAAAAAATATGTTCCACCAAATATACCAGCTTCCAATTCATCTGAAGATTTGTCTAAAATACAATCCTCTCTTGATTCTCAAATCTATGATTATATTCCTTTGGATAATCTCCCGCCAGCGACTAAAAAATCTCATATATCAAATACTAGTTCATCAAACGTGGATCCATTTTCTGATGAGCATGCTTCATCTTATTCTTATCCAGCAGCATCAGATCTAAATAGTGTCACATATACTCCTATACCACCATCTATTCAGGTTAGGGATGAACCCAAAAAGAAACTTAAGCCTATACAACGATTTACAAAAGCTTATTCTACCAATTATTCTGGATTATTAAATGACGATTCAACTTCTCTTTGGAAAAAAATTGGAGTTAATTCACTTAGAATTAGTGACAATATTTCAGGTACAAAAAGATCAAGATATAGATTAATTGGTAAATCATTATTAATCTTTAAAAATTATAATGGTTTTAGATCATTTTGTTTAAGAATTTCAAACTCTATCTTTGCATCATTTTTAAGCACTTTTATAATACTTCTTGAATTAATATTATTAACTTATCAAATGTGGAACCCGGAGATTACTGGTTATATAGCTTTACAAAAATATAGTTGGGTTGATTTTGTTTTAATAGGTTCTAATACAATTTATGGAATATTAATTATAATTAAAATTATTGCATTTGGACTACTTTCGAATTTTGATATTAATGAAGTAAAAATGAATGCATCATCGAAATTGGGATTTCTAAAAGATTATATGTTTAATTCTCATTTAAATTCTTCTGCTGACTATCAACCAATTTCTTCAACAACAGGTTCATCCCGTTCAACATATTTAGATAGAACAATTTGTAGTGCTTATTTAAAATCAACTGGAAATTTAGTTGATTTCATTGGGTTCATATCTTTTATTATTTCAACTATACTGGGTTTCACCGGGTTTGAACTAAAAACAAATTTCCTTTTATTTAGATCATTAATGTGCCTTAAATTAATTAGAATTTGTAATTTAACAAGAGGTTCAAGAACTATTCAAAGATCTTTATTAAGGGCTCTACCAATGTTAGGTAAAATTGGTGTCATTTTGATTTGTTTATTACTTTGGTTTTCAATCGTCTCTGTTCAAGCGTTCTCTGAAACTTTAAGAAAACAATGTATTTATATGAATGAAGATGCAAATATTTGGAAGTATTCAGATCAATTATGTGGTGGCTATTTGGAGAATGGCGAAGTTAAAACACCTGTGCTTGGTAATTATTATTTAGAATATAAAACATTTGACGAAAATTATTATAATTCAGTTCTTTCAGATAAAACTAGTGTAACTTCATCATCGTTTGGTCCAAAAGGGTTTATTTGTCCTAATAATTCATATTGTATGTTTGGTGAGAATCCTAATAATAATACTCAAAACTTTGATAATTTATGGAATGCTTTAGAAAATATGTTTGTTGTTTTATCTTCGAATACCTTTTCAGCTTTAATTTATAATTTAATGGATTGTGATGCAATGTATCAATCTGCAATTTTCTTCATTCCATGTGTTCTACTTTTAACTGTTTGGATGGCTAATATTTTAGTTGCCTGTATTTTAGATAGTTTATCAATTTATGCAGAAGATCATGCAAAAAATAAAGAATTTGGTTCAATGATTTTAAATTTTTATGAATCAAGATCATTACCAGAAATGTTATGGGAATGGTTTTGTTGTTGCTTTATATTTATTGAATTAATTGTTCAAGCTACTAAAGAATCTGTTAATTATACATCTATTCAAAATAAAATTTTAATTATTGATTCATTAACTTGTGGTATTTTAATAATTGATATTTTAATTAAATTCTTTGTTCATAAATCAAAATTTTTTAAGTATGCTTTAAATCAATTTGATTTCTCATTAGCAATTATTAATCTAATTATACTTTTACCATTCGTTAAATCTCATGAAACTGTATTCAATTGGCTAACAGTTTTTCAAATTGTTAGAGTTTATAGACTTATGTTAGCTATTCCATCGTTAAGACATTTATGGACCTTAGTATTAGGTAATATTCGTTATTTAATCTACTTGTTTGCATATACTATTCTATTGTTTTACTCAGTTAGTTTAATTTATTCAAGATTTTTTGAAGGTATTGTCCCATCATCTGCTGTAGATGATAATTTTTCAAATATGACAAATTTTCTTAATGTAATTTCATCATTATATATCATCATGACATCTGAAAATTGGACTAATGTTGTTTATTTAGTTTTAGAATATGCTGGAAATGCTGCAACTAGAGGGTTTGCATTTGCTTACTTTGCATTTTGGTTTGTTTTTGCAAATATGATATTAATTAATGCTTTCTTGGATTTAATTGCAGAAAATTTATCTCATATTAATGAATTGGAACAAAAATGGTATCAAGTTGTTAACTTTTTCATTAAAGTGAAATCAAAAAATTCAAGAGGACAACAAAATTCAGCTATATTTGATAGATTAAAACATGATCAGTTAGATAAATTAAATTTTGATACAAGAAAGATTAATAAAATTTTAAATGAAAATTCAGATTTAAATGAGTTTTTGAAAAATTATAAATATAATTTAACATTTTTTGAAAAACTTAAGATTAGATTAAGTTTACATCTTAAAAATTTATTTCCTAATAGTACCTTGCTAGAATTTTATGATCATTTTTATTTTACTTCATCGAATTTATTTAATTATGATGGTTCTTTTAATACTGATTATGATAGTGGTGAAGCAATTAATAGATATACGTTTTTAGAAAATCATCCAATTTTTGATTCTGTTTTCTTCATAATTGGACCAAATAATCCTGTTAGGAAACTAGTACAATATATTGTTCCAAACTTCCATGGTCAAAGAAGTATAGATTTAAATCAAGAATATATTAATACAGAAGAAACGGATAAAGTTTCATGGAAGTATTATTGGCCTACATTTTCATTTGAATTGTTCATGTCTATCACCACAATCTTAATGCTTATTCAAACTTGTATAATGACTCCATTATTTTTACATGAACATGGTTATAAGTCTGGTGAGTGGAATTTATTAGTTATATTTGATTTGGTATTTTGTTGTATTTTCTCACTTGAGTTTATTTTACATGCTTTGGCTGATGGCTTGTTGTTTACACCAACTGCCTTCTTAATGGATAAATGGGGTTTATTAAGTGCTTTCACTTTGATTACAATGTGGATTGATTTTGGAATTGAAAAAAAAGTATTCTTATATGGTTTATCACAATCTTTATCAGGTATTAAATCATTAAGAGCTTTAAGATTATTAACTGCTAGTAGTCTTACTAGAAATGCATTTGATTCAAGTATAATTGCTGGTATTAATTCATTGTTTACTGCTGGTATAGCTGCCATGTCTTTAATGATTCCTTATGCTATTTGGGGTTTAAATATCTTTGTTAATAGATTAAATTGGTGCAATGATGGTTCATCAAGTGGCACTGAATGTTCAGGTGATTTTGTTAATAGTGGTATTATCTGTGATCCTGCAGACGGTGATGAAACTCATTGTGGTTGGTCAATATTAACTCCAAAAGTCTATGTGGAACCTGAAATGGGATTTGATTCATTTGCCAAATCTTTATCAACTTTATTTCAAATTACATCAACGGAAGGTTGGACTGATGTTTTAGAAGCTGTTGTAGAAAGTAATGGTGTTAATGCTCCTCCAAGTTATCATTTTTTCTCAATTAATGGGTTATATGTTATATCATTCAATATTGTTTCGACATTGATTATTTTAAATTTATTCTTATCTGAAATTATTAATGGTTATTCCAAAAATATGGGTACTGCATATTTAACTGATTATCAAGTTTCCTGGAGTGGTTTAAAAAATATGATTGCTTCAGTTCAACCAATAATTGTTGATTATAACTATAAAGCTAATAAATATGAAACTTGGCTTTATAATTTTTTTGTTGAACCTGTTGGTTTTGCTAAAGCTATTAATATCTTAGTTTATCTATTTCTAGCCTCAGCTTTATTATTTGATGATACAACTGTAACTGTTAAATATTATAAAAATATAGTCATTATTTGTTGTACTGTTTTTTTATTGATTCATCATGTTGTGTTATTTTTTTATGGTTCTCAAAAGAAAGGATTTAACACATTTAAGAAATATTTTACTGTTTGTCTTTGTATTGTTACACTTGTTCTAGGTGCTATTAATTATAGAAATGCTTTTAAAGGTCAGGCCACTAATATTAAACTATCTGTTCATTTGACTGAATCTTTCCAAAAAGTTTTACTTTGTTTTCTTTTCATTTTCCTACCAAGAATGTCTGCAAGATTAAATACCTTTTTAAGGTTTTCAGTTACTGCAAGTAAACAATTCATTTCATTATTAATTTTATGGTTTGTTTTATTCTTAGTTTTTGCTATTGCTTTAAATCAAACCCTTGGTATGACTAAAATTGGAGAAAATACAACTCATAATTTGAATTTAAGAACTATTCCAAAGGCTGCCATATTTTTATTTACTGCAGCTTTTGGTGAAGGTTGGAATAGTGTGATGAGTGATTTTTTCCTTGAAGAGCCTTTTTGTACAATTGATTATGATCAATATGGGGACCAAATAACTGATTGTGGATTTAAGCATAAAGCTTATGCATTGTTTATTTCATGGAACATTTTAGCTATGTATTTATTAATGAATATTTTTGTTTCAATTATTGTTGAAGCTTTCAAAGTTACCTATCATGATACTGAAAATACACAATATCAATTTGAAAAAATTATTGAAAAGTTCAAAAAATGTTGGAAAGAGTATGATAAACAAGGAACTGGTAAAATTCCAATTGAAGAAAATGAAGAAATAGATTTATTAATTAATGATTTAGAAAGAGCTAGAATTTTTACATTTGATGAATTATCATATAAAGGTTGGATTAGATCAGATTTTAAAGATGAATTAGAAGAAAAAGCTATTGTTGATGGAAAAATTAATTTTCATGATACATTACTATTGGTTTCTTATTATAATTATTTTTCACAAGAAAAAGAATATCTTAGAACATTTGATGATTATATTTGGAGAGTATATTTAGATAAGTATAGATATACCAATTATGATGAACAAGGAAATCCTGTATTTACAACTAAAGAAGAAAGAAGAAGACATAGATATGGAAGTGAGAAATTTGCTAAAAAGGCATCTCTTACAGGTGATGATCAAGATTTACAATTTCTTAAAGATGTTGATACATCTTTGAAAAGTTTAGGTTATGGTTCTGGAACTACTTCTGGGGTTACAACCCGTGAAGAAGATGAATTAAGCTTAATTAACGAAGATGAAGAAAACTTAGATGATGAAGAAAGTGGATCAGAAGATCTAGACGATGAAGAAGGAGAAGGTTCTATGTCACCAACCCCTCCATCTATGGTACAGTGATTTCATATATTATAATTTTTAATTTTTTTGCTTTTGTTTTTCTGTTTTTAATTCAATCTGTGTTATTATTTTTATTGCTTTGTGTTTTTGTTTAGTAGTTGAATTTTGTTTACTGTTTCAAAGGTATTTTGATTTTATAAAGATGTTTTGTTTTCTTTGTTCTTTATTATTTTTCTTTTCTTATTTATTACCTAATCTTGTTTTACATTTTCCCTGTCGCAAGTGTAATTTCTCATCTTATTTGCCCTATAGATTTTTTAAAATAATTAGATATTGGCTAGGATATAACTTCAATAATTGTAAAAGCATGATCAAAGTAACAGTTTCAATACTTTTGTGGGTGAAGTTATTCAACAAAACCTATATCACGATTCACGACAGCCAAAATGTTGTAGGAAGAATTTTTTTGTACCGCCTCGCAGCGCCACGCACAGCCACACCATTTCATCATCAAACACTAAATCAAAATCTGAAGATATAGACACAGCAACTATGTATATGTTTTACCAATATTAACTGCAACCACACTCCACATAGACTTTATTTTACAACACCTACAGACACTAAGTGTTACTTGTCTGACTATAGCATTAGCTTTTCTTCATAAAATATATTAATTAATATGGCTTCTTTATTTAGATCACATAATCTAAGGAAAACAACTCTCCTTTCAATAGGTATTCTTTGCTTGATAACGTTTATATTTAGAGTTTCTTCAGATTCGACACCTGATCTTACAGAGTTGTTAAACAAAGGTGGAGAAGTTATTGATAATAATGGTGGATCAGGTTTAAATAATAATCAAATTGGTGCACATTTACCATTTGGAAATCGTAAACAAAATGAAGAATTAGAATTAGCTAAAAAATTAAATGAATTAACTGAAAAATTATTAGAAGATCAAGAAACTAGATTAAAGAAATTAGAAAAAGATAGAATGAATTTAGAAAAACAATTAAATGAATTACGTAGACCTCATCAAGATGCAACTTTACGTGAAAGATTAGCTTATATGTTTCCTTATGATCAAGATAGAAAATTTCCAGCTTATATATGGCAATCTTGGAAATATGGTTTAAATGATGAAAGATTTGGTTCTAAGTATAAAAAAGGTGAAGAACAATGGGCTGTTAAAAATCCAGGATTTGTTCATGAATTATTTAATGATGATACTTCAAATGCTATTGTTCATTATGTTTATATGAATATTCCAGAAGTTGTTAGAGCTTATGAACTTATGCCTCATGTGATTTTAAAGATGGATTTTTTCAGATATTTAATGTTATTTGCTAAAGGTGGAGTTTATGCTGATGTTGATACATTACCTTTACAACCAATTCCTAATTGGATTCCTGAAAATGTTGAACCAAGTGAAATTGGTATGATTATTGGTATTCAATCTGATCCAATTTCACAAGATTGGAGAGAACATTTTGCTAGAAGATTACAATTTGGTAATTGGGTTATTCAAGCTAAACCAGGTCATCCAATTTTAAGAGAAATGATTGCAACTGTTACAGAAGATACATTAAGAAAAGAAAAGGATGGAACATTAGTTTTACCAGAAATAAATATTGAATTAAATATTATGAATTGGACTGGTACTGGTACATGGACAGATGTTATTTTTAAATATTTTAATGATTATGTTTTAAGTGGTATTTTTAATAAAGTTACATGGAAAGATTTTACTAAACTGGATGTTCCTAAGTTAGTTTCTGATGTTTTAGTTTTACCAATTACATGTTTTTCACCTGGTATTAATGATATGGGAGCACAAAGTGAAGAAAGTCCTATGGCATTTGTTAAACATTACTTTGAAAGTTTATATAGACAACCATGATTATTATCATTTTGTTTTTTTCATTCTTTCTCTTCTTTTCAGACTTTTAATTTTTCTAATATCTGTACTATTGTTTTACTATTGATTTTTACTTATTTGATTTTTCTTATATACATACCTCTTTACTTGCATTCATAAATTTTAATAATATAATTCAGTAATATTATAGAAAGAGAGCTAGACATTTTAAAAGGGGTTTTATTTTAATTTTTAAGTATACTCCTTTATGTTTATTCTTTACTTAATATTTATCGACAATTAAGCGCAATTCCTTTAATATGTTGTTTTAACAACAACCAATCAAAGATATAAAGAACATATCAATTTACAAATATGGCATTTGTTTTATACCCTTTTGAAGTGTTCTACCATATGTACTATGGTGATTCACAATTGTGAATCTGAAAAATTTCAACGTTAATTCTAATGATTAAAAAGTTCATCATGCATGCATGAACCATTTGGAGATAATGATTTTTCAGAATCAATCAAGATCTACCAGATTTTCAAAAAAGACTCAATGACATTTTTTTCACAAAGTTTTCAATTAATTATCATGATATAGTATATTACAAGTATAAACGGTACAGTTTATTAC
Source organism: Ambrosiozyma kamigamensis (assembly GCA_030572235.1). NCBI lineage: Eukaryota > Fungi > Ascomycota > Pichiomycetes > Pichiales > Pichiaceae > Ambrosiozyma > Ambrosiozyma kamigamensis. Next base: position 57,932 of record JAJLZM010000217.1, on the reverse strand, counting down.
AATTAAATTTTGTAAAAGTGAAATCAAAGTGAAATCAATGAGAAACCTAATTGATAAATCACTTTCTTTTTTACTTAAATCTTAGCTTCTGGATTCTAGCTGGACCTAATTAAAACAAATTTAATTTTTTAATTAATTACTGTAATTGTTTCTTTTAATTGTGGTTTATACTTTTAATTAGATACAGTATCTTAATTAATTACATGTTTTAACTTTTATACAGTATTCAAAATTTAATGAAAAAGAAAAAGAAAAACGATCGAGTTAAAAAGAAAAAGCATATTTTTTGATTTAAAAATTTAAAATACAATATAAGTGAAACTGATACATGTATAACATATATGATGAATCATCATATTAATTGATGATACATATATACTGTATATCGTATATATTAAAGATATCGTTGTCATATATATATCGAGACAAAAGTACCCTGAAAGTTGAAACAAAGGAAAAGTGCACGTAATTTAAACTTGAATATAGGAAATGGAATGCACCGATATTCCGATATTCAAAGTTATCGACTTATAATTGCAGGATCTGTGTTTATTATAAGATTCAGCAATTCTGTTTATGATCTTAAGTAATATATAACTGAACTAGACAGTATATTACAGTATATTACAGTAAAATTGTAAAATTGTATTGTGATTTGTGAGCGTACCTGATTTAATTCCTCCAAAGGGGTCTGATTGAATTTATGATTGATGAACTGGAACTGGAACTGGTGATTGTGTTAATTGTTCATCACTGATTCGTACACTGTCCAACAACTGTCCAAGTCCAAGTTATCCCTTTTAAATTTAAAATTTTCATTTACTAAGCATGTAATTGCTTAACTATGACTATGCCTTAACGACTTGTCATCAGCTAGTTGAGCTATGGGATTCCATTCCACGTACTGAATAAATGATAGGTGAAGTTAGTAGTGTGAAAGTAGAACGCAGCAGACCCTGAATCAAATTTCTTAAATAAATAAATCCCATCAAAATAAAAATAAATCCCCCTAATTAATCATCCCTATTAAAAAGTGAAAAAGTTGAAATATATATTGCTTTTAGTTGCCGACGCGCGTCGACAGTCGCAGCTGCGCTGGCAAGCCTGCGCTGGCAAGCCTGCCATTGGCTGCCATTGGCCTGCCATTGGCTGGTCCGGCCGCCTAAAAAGAAAGATTTGTTTACAGAGCGCCGAAAAGGGCCGTCGACACTGCTCGACATGCTTAGCACGCGCCTGCTGGACTATTTAAACTCACCCTTTCCCTACTCATTTATCCTCTGACAACAACAACACCTTTTTCCCAAAGCTAGCTATTCTCCCAACTGTTTGTCTCTCTTTAAAGCAACCCACTCGTTCATTCCTTTACTCCTTGCTTTCTATAATAGCTTACAACTATGCAACTTTCAATAACTGCAATAGCCTCCCTTGTTTTGGGTTTGGCGTCCTACTCGGAAGCTTCATGCTCTTACGTTGACGGTAACTACTACTGTTCTGAAACAAGTGGTTTAGTCTACCAAGGCGTCGGTTACTCAGGCTCCTATAAAGATGTCATCGCTATGGATGACTCTTCTTGTTCTTGTACTCAAGAATCTTATTCATTTGAAGGTAATTTATCTCCTTTAGATGAAGAATTATCAGTTCATTTCAGAGGTCCTTTAAAATTATTACAATTTGGTGTCTATTATCCTGGCTCTTCCTCTTCAAATGATAAAAGAGATGCAATCCCTGAAGAAGATTGTACTACAACTAAACATGTTCATCATCAACATCATCAACATAAAAGAGCTGTCAAATATGTTGAAGTTACTGAAACTGTCATTGTCGATTCAAATGGTAACACTGTCACATCTACAGGTGAAATTACTGAAACTTCATCTCCTGCTGCTGGTGATGATACCACTTTAATTACAACTAAACAAGCTGAAACTACTTCAACTGAATCTTCAACAACTGAAAAAGCTGAAACAACTTCAACTAAATCTTCTTCCTCAACTGAATCTTCTTCAACTGAATCTTCATCTTCTTCTTCTTCTTCAGATGATGATGATTCTACATCTACTTCTTCATCTTCCTCTTCCTCATCAACTGTCTCAGTTTCAGGTGATTGGGTTAGATCTTCTTACTTTAAACCAGGTTCCACTTCAAATGTTACCTTCTTAAACACTTTAGGTGGTAAAGGTTCAGGTGTTTGGGATTCTTGTTTCGGTAACTCCCTTTCTTATTGTGATTCTGATGGTGTCTCTGCCGCTTCTGAAGCTACTGCTTTAGATGAAGTTACTGTCGATTCTGATGTTGAATATATCATTTTCTCTAGTTCTGAATGTGGTGATTCTTCATCTGATGGTGACTGTGGTTTCTATAGAGATGGTATTCCAGCTTATCATGGTTTTGGTGGTTCAAGTAAGATCTTTGTCTTTGAATTTGAAATGCCAACTGCTACTGATGATGCTACAACTAATTATGATATGCCAGCTATTTGGTTATTAAATGCTAAAATCCCAAGAACTGCTCAATATGGTACTTCTGAATGTTCATGTTGGTCAACTGGTTGTGGTGAATTAGATTTATTTGAAATTTTATCATCTGGTGAAGATAAATTAATTTCTCATATTCATGATGGTGAAGGTAATGATGGTTCTTCTACTGGTGGTGGAGGATCTTCTGATTACTTTGATAGACCAACTGATTCTTCAATGAAAGCTGCTGCCGTCTTTTATGATGATCAAATTTATGTTGTTAAATTAGATGATGATACTGACTTTAGTTCTAGTTTATCATCAAGTGATATCGATTCATGGTTAAGTGATATCACTTCAACTGCTACTATCTCTGAATAGTTGATTTGATATTTCATTTTGCGTTTTCTTTTTTTATTATTATATATTACTTGCTTTTTTGGTTTTAACTTTGTCTGTTCTTAATATCTGTTGCTTGTTTAAATCAATCTTATCGCCCTTTTCTTATTATTTTCTTGTTTTTTTATTATATCTTCTTTTTTTTTTTTTTTTCTTTATATTAGTGTTTTTAAAGTTGTGTTGGTATTATAACTTAATTATAATTTTCACCTAATTTAAAATAGGATGATTCTTTTTTTGATATCCAAGTTGATAATATTTATATATGTTCGTTTTCTTTCTAATATTAATTTGATTTAATAAAAAGTTGAAAATGAAAAACCATACGTAGTAAAATTTAAAAAGTAAAAAATGCGAATCCATAAAATCGATTCAGATAGTCAACTTGCTTCCATGTATGAAAATATAGAGATATGAAATATGTTAGTCCAATAAATCACATTAAGTCAATACTCTTTAACCAAAGAAGATATATAACTTCAAGTTTAATCCTTAATAGAGAAGATAGATTTGAAAAATTAAGAGCTTTACAAATTAAAAAACTTGGAAAAGATAATAATAATAAAATTATTGAAAGAATTAAAATATATGATCAAAATACAAAAGATTTTCAAAAGATTCAACAATTATTAAGAAATAAAGAAATTAATGAATGTTTAAAATATTTAAATAATAATTTAAATAATATTAATAAATTACCAAAATTAATTTTAAATGAATTAATTTTAAATTTATTAATTGAAAATAGATTAGAAGAATCATGGTTTTATTTTAAAAGATTTAATAAGATTATTGATTTTAATTTTTGTGAATTAATTATTAATCATTTATTTAATTCAAATCAAATTCATTTTATTTTACCATTTTTAAATTTAATAATTAATAATAAAAATAATAAAAATAAAAAGAATTTTAAATTAAAAAGAATCTGCAATGAAAAAATTATTAAATTTATTAAATTAGAATATTCAATTGATCCAGATAATCCAAATTTATATATATTAATTGATAATTTAATTAAATTTGATCATCATAGTTTTAAAGATAGTTTAATAAAAATTAAGAATAATAATAATTGTTATTATTATTTATCAATTGAAGATGAAAATGAAATTCAATTCATTATGAAATATTTATATCTTTGGAAAACTAATAATCCTATATTTAATTTGAATTTAAATACTTCTGAATGGTTAAAAGTTGCAAAATTATTTACACCAGAAATTGAATCAACTTCAATTATAAAAATAAATGAATTACTTAAAGATAATAAATTTGATAATGCTTTAGAAATATTAAATAATAATATGAATATATATCATATTAATCCTATAGTTAAACATTTAGTTTCTAAACATGATTTATTAGGTTTATTAAACTTTATTAAATTAATTGAATTCAATAATAATCATAATCAAAAAATTAGAATTAAATTTTCTTCATTAAGTGAATTTACATTTACATTTATTAAAATTTATCCAAATTATTTTCAAAAATTAAATAATGATGAAATTAAGAATTCAATAATCATTATTTTAAAATATTTATATAATGAAACTAAAATTAATTCAATTATTTGGAATTTAGATAATTTAAAAATAATTAAATTAAGTTTAGGTATTGAATTATTGAAATCTAATGAATCAATTTCAATTGAACAATTAGAAAGTTCTGTTAATTTACTTCAGTCATTATGATATTTCATTTATTTATTATTTATATAATTTATGTATCTTTTAGATTTATAGAGTTGTTTTATAAAATACATTTTCAGGCTGTGCATTTAGTAGGTTCAGGTCGTGTCTGCGCGAAAAGGGGATCAAATCAGTCTGTTTACCATATGGGCAAAAAGACCTTTTTTCTCTTCCACAACACCTCTTTTCCTGTCATCAGAACAGGTACGAATCATACCAGCTTGGGAATAGTAAGAAGTATACCAATTGTGCTCTTACAATGTCAAACTTCTTCAGAGATTCGTCTCTTTTCAAGCCAAAAACTAGGTCTTCTCTTTTTACTAGTTCAACTACATCTGGCTCTCCAAATAAGAATGAACAACAAGTGCCTCACACTCAATCAAATAACAATGCCAGTCCAGATAATGACTCTGATGTTTCTATCGTTGAACAAGATGATCTGAGTGATCAAAGTGGTAATGGTCAACCTACTACATCTGGTACAACAACTACAACTACTGCTAGTTCAGATTTAATTTATAAAGCTCAAAATGGCGATTCTTTAGAAACCAATGCTACTAGTTCAAATGATCAATTAGATGATAATGAGAATACTGATGATGACGATGATGATCTTGAAATAACTGGTGTGATAGATGCTAGCAAACCTTCAAATACTAATGTTCCTGCTTTTGGTGATAGAATTCCTGTATTCGATCAATTTGAAAATCCTGATAATAATATAACTCCTACTCCAATTCAAAGAAAGAATTCAATTCGTAGAAATCCTTCAAATGGTCAAACTATTCTTCAACATCAGCAACCACCAGCACCACAAAAAGAACCTCTTCCACCTTCTCTTGTTCATCAACGTCATCATTCACATCATAAGCAATATTCAAAACCTCCAGTTACTACTACTTCAAGTTCTGCAACGGATAAAGTTTCTATGGAATATTTATTAGGAGTTATTTCCCATTTAAATGAAACTAATAAAGGTTTAGAAGAAAGATTATCAATTGCTAATAATGAATCTGAACAATATAAAGCTAATTGGGAAAAAAGTTCTAAATCTCTTTCAGTTTTAAAAGAAAAAGTTATCAATATTCAAAAGGGTATTACTACAACTCTGAAAGAAAATAAGATTTGTCATAATAAAACTATTAATATGTCTAAAACTTCTAGTGAATTAAGTAAAGAAATTAGAATTTTAAGAGGTGGAGTTAAACAATATGCGGATTCAATTGATATTCTTAAAAGAAAATATGATTCAATTAAAAATAAATTAATTTCTTCTAATAATGATCTTGATAAAAAATCAATTGAAATGTCTAGTTTAAGATCAAGATTAGATGATATTTCTGGTAGATTATCTGAAGAAAAAATTAAAAATAATCAATTAAATAAAACATTAGAAGATACTAGAAATAAAATGGAAACTAAATTCCTTGAAGAAACTTCTAAATGGAATGAATCTATTAATAACTTATTGAATGCTATTAATTTGATGAAACAAGAATTCCAAGAAAGAATAATGTGTGTTCTGAACCCAAACCCCATTTACTTATCATTTTCTCTTCTGTTATTATATACTAACATAATATAAACTCTTTTCCCCTTATTAATATAGTGAACTTACTTCTCAAAATACAAGTATCAAAGAGGATATAGATGAACAATCATCTAAATGTATTAAAGCATTTAATAGTAAATGTGATAAGATAATCTCTGATGTTTTAGAAATTGAAGAAAATGGAATTCAAAGAGATATTAAATTTGAAGAATTGACCACTGAATCTTTTACAGATTTAACAAAAACTATTGTTCAAGAAATTAGTCAAGCTAAGGAATCTGTTTCTATATCATCCAATCAATCAAATGAAACTATTTTAAATTCAATAAATGATTTAAAAATATCTGATTTATTCAAATCTTTAGAAAACTTTTCTAAACAATTATTCATTTTAGATTCTAGAATTGAAAGTAATGATAAGATAAGACAACAAGCTACTTCTGAATATGACGAATTAAAAATGAAATACGATTCATTAAACACTACTTTTCAAGAACTTTCTAATTCTCTTCAAAAGGAAAAGGATATTAATTCAGCACTTCAAGTTAAATTTCAAATTACAGATGAATGTAAAAATAAACATTTAAATAAAGTTGAATCGTTACAAAATGAATTAGATGAGTTAAATAGTTCTAATAAAAAGTTAACAAAACAAATGACAGATTCTCAAAAATCATTTAAACAAGAAAAACAAGATTTAGTGAAACAGTATGAAAACAAATTAAGAACTCAAGAAGAATTAATAAAGCTTTCAGATTCAGAAGTTCAACTAATTAAAAATAAACAAAATGAAGACCTTCATAATAAAAATAAAGAAACTGAACAATTTAAATCGGAAATTAAAACATTAAAGAGAAATTTGAAAGATCTTGAAAAATCAATTAAAAGTGGTAAAAGTACTTTATCTAAGAATCAAAATGAAATTAACAAAAAAGATGCTAAAATTAGTGTTTTAGCAGAAGAAATCAATTCTTATAAAAATGATATATCAGAATTAAAAGATGAAATTAATTTGATGAATTCTGAAAAGAAGGCTTTACATAAAAGAATTTCTAAATTAGAATATGATACCAAAGTTAAAGAAGATAATTTATTAAATGTTGATAAATCAATTGAGACAACAAAGGAAAAATTTATGAAAGATATTAAAGAAAAAGAAGATAGAATTAAAGAATTAAATGAAGAGAAACATGAACTAGAAAAAGTTAATAGTGCAACAATTGATTTATTAAATAAAGAAAATGATAAATTAACTTCAATTTTAACTGAAAAAGATTCAGATATTAATGGTAAGACTTCTAAAATTAATGAATTAGAAAAACAAATTAAAGATAATGAATTAAAATTTGAGAAAAAAGAAGACTTAATTAAATTATTAGAAAATGAATTACATTCTGCTAAAACCAAGTTAGCTACAAGCAATCAATCTTTATCAGTTACTGTTTCTCATGAATTAGAATTAAAGAAAAAAGAGGAAAGAATTCAATCATTAGAAGAAAAATTACAGAAAATGAAAACTACAAATAATAAATCATTATCAAGAAATCAAGATCAATTTAAACCTCGTATAATTGATACAACTAAATCAGTTTCGGTTGCTCCAAATAAACCTTTAAGAATTAATAAAATGAGAACAAATAAAGAAACTATAAATCCTATTCCATCAAAATCAGGAAAGGTTAAAAATAACAAGGCTGTTACTGTTTCTTCTCAAACAACTGACATTACTAATACTACAAGAGGTAAAAGAAAACTAATAAATAATTCATCACAAGATCTCCCAAATCTTAAACAACCTAAAAAAAGAACAAGAACTTTCTTAATGAGTCAGATGGCTGGAAGAAATGGCAGTGGTGACAACAAAGAAAATGATAATAGTATAGATATGTTTGATATTCCATCTGACGATGATACTAGTATTGGTTTAAATTCAATTTATACTGTTTCTGGGAAACGTAAAACTTTCATAAAGAAAGGAAAGTCATAGCTATATTCTTTTTTTTTTATTTAAATACTTAATACTTAATTATTCTTTGCTTATATCATTTTTCTTTTATCTTTTATCTTAGTGTTAATTAATACTTGTGTTTTCTTTCTTTTATACTGTATAATTTTATACTTTTTTTCATGGTGTAGGTGTATCAATAATATATCAATAATTTGCTTTTATTTATATTAAACAAATATCTCTAAATATATACAAAATCTATAATTCTTCACTTAATTCTTCAACAATTTCTTCAACATTTAATCTATGCATAAATTTAACTCTTTTATAATCATCTCTATCAACATGTAAAACAGGTATATCATATCTATAAGTTTCAAACCATTTTTCATTACCTTTTGATTCAATATCAACATCTTGAATTGTGATTTTTGATTTAATTGGTATAATTTTTGGATCTTTTAAAATTTTTGTTAATTGTTGTTTTGCTTCATAACATAATTGACAATTATCTTTTGTGAAAAAAGTTAATTTTATATTGGGTATATTTGAATTAAATCTTTTTAATGTACTTGTTTGATTTAATAGTATATTTGATGACCTTTTTGATATTATTGAAAACATGTATGATATATTGTGGGTGTGGTTCTTTCAAAGAAGAGTACTGTACTCTACTACGTACCGCATAACTCTAATAATTTCAGTAATATTACACTACAAACTTCTCAAAGAGAGCCCAAGTGATTCCATATGAGATAACACGAAAAGGTCACTTTGAATTAAATTATATAAAGGAAAGCTTAAGAAAAAGAGAGATGATAGAGGGATTAAATTAAGTTACTATGTAAAAATTAAATTATAATTGAAAAAATCAATCTAAGCAATTAATTCGACAACACCACCAGCAGCTCTGATCTTTTCTTCAGCTAATTTAGAAACGTATCTAGCTTTAACAATGACAGGGACTTGTGGTAATCTACCTTTACCTAAAACTTTACCGTAACCAGCTGCTAAAGTGTCAATAACAATAGCGGCATCTTTTGTGGATGAAGCTAATTTTTCATCTTTGTTTTCAACTAAAGACCATAATTGATCTAAGTTAACAATTGGTTTCCAGAAATGAGCTTGTTGTTTGTGGAAATATCTCATACCAACTTTACCGAAATAACCTGGATGGTATTTATCTAAGTTGATTCTGTGATGATGTTGACCACCGGCCATACCTCTACCACCAGGATGCTTTCTATGTTTACCAACTCTACCTTTACCGGCTGTAATAATAAAATGATGATAAATCATTTTTAAAATGTTAGTAAGATATTATTATTTATTTAATTTTAACTTTTAATACTTGTTCAAGTTGGATATAAGAAATCTTGGATAAAAAAACATGGATATAATAAATTTGATAAAGTGATTTACTTGGAAATGTATCTTTCAAACTATTAAATATCAATATAATTAATTGTATGTTATTGTAATTTATTTTATAAATATGCTTTTCTCATAATAGAAATTTAAGATAATGTGCTATACTTGTTACTGTGACTGTATGTGCTGTTATTGATAATATTGCTGTCATAATATCATTATTCATTGTAATTGCTCATCATATAATATTTAATAAATTTCTTTAAAATAAAAACAAAATTGATTTAAGTACGATAAAACTTGTATAACTATTACTTGCTGATAAAATAATAAAACAAATGGCCATCAACATGAATATGAAAAGCATTGAATATTGTTAAACATTAAATATTTGAAACATAATTGAATTAAACTCTATCATTTAATTTTTTTTCCATTTTAAATAAAATTTCTCCTTGAACAAATATCTTTCTGATGAAGTAGAAGTAAAATAACAAATCACATACCAGAAACGTTACCTCTATGTTTTCTTGTTTTAGTTAATCTGGTTGGCATTGTTAATGTTTATTTGATTAGCTATGTCTGGTTCAACAAGACCTTTAATTTGTGAGTTTGGTCTTTAGTTACTGAATGAAAAATAATTTTTGTGCACTGAGCGCTCCAAAAAGACGACACGTGACCAGAACACAGCCGCACAGAGGGCGAGGGCTCGCTGCCCTGGCGAGGGGCACGTGACGGGATGGGTTCGGAGTATTTATCTATATTACTCCGACAAGTATTCATATACTATTTTACATATTATAAAGTATTTTCAAAACTTTTAAAAGAAAATTCAATTGCGTTAAACTGTTTATGGGAAAGACCATCGATCTGTTTATTTTATAAAAACTCGTAATTTAAATTTATATAGAGTTAATAGTTATTGAAATAAAACATAAATGAAAATAAAAATACAATATAAAAATGACTAGAAAAATCTAATCTCTTAAACCCCAAACTTCACTATAAGTAGCTTTACCCTTAGTTTCTGGATATTCTTTAGAAACATAGAAACAAAAAGTAAAACAAACAGTAGCAAATATTAAATAAGTATAACCACCAATTGCAGAATTAACAATTGGGAAAACAGTCCCAATAATAAAAACACTTAACCAATTACAATCAACAGCCCAACTTTGTGCTAAATCTTTAACTTCAACTTGTGAAACTTCACTAACATATAAGAATGGAATTGGTCCAGTACCAATTGCAAATGAACAAATATAAACAAAGATTGAAAATACAGTTAAAGTTGAAGAACTAAAAACAATACCAATTGTTAAACCAATTGATGCAAAACCCATGATACCTAATGAAGTTATTAATAGAGGAATTCTACCTAAACTATCAACATATAAAGAAGAAATAAAAGTAACAACCATATTTAAAACACTAATCATACAATTTAATAGGATAGCTGAATTTGGAAATAAACCAATTAATATTTTCACACCATAAAAGATGACTGAATTAATACCACTAAATTGTTGACCAATTTGTGAAGTAGTTGCAATAATTCTTGAATTTTTATAATTTGGATCAGTTAAATAATGATAAAAATTTAATTGTTTTAAATGAGGATTTAAATTAATTAATTCTAAATGTTTTTTCTTTTCATCTTTCCAAGTTTGAATTTCTTCATTACATAAGATTTTATTATTATTTCTTAATCTTAATAAAATATTTAAACCTTTTAATTCATTATTATTATTTAAAATTAACCATTTTGGAGATTCATCTAATATGAATATAATTAAAATCAAAGTGATTAAACCAATGAATGAGCCAGTCAATAAGATTAATCTCCAACTTTGTTCATTTGACCAATTGATAGCTAAAACTTGAGTTAATAAGATACCAATGTTAACGCTAACTTGATTCATACTACCTAACAAACCTCTAATTGATAAAGGACTAATTTGATTTAGATACAAAGGGACATAAACAATTGCAAAACCAGCACCTAGCCCACTAATGAATCTACCAACCATCATTGTTATGAAAGAATTTGAATTGGATTCAATGAAAGAACCAATTGTATAGAAAAAACTAGTTGTTAATAAACTTAATTTCAAACCTTTTTCCGTACTCAATTTACTAGCAACAGTTGAAGAGATCAACCCACCAATTGAGAAGATAGAGGTGATCAAGCCAATCTGGGAGTCACTCAAGTTGAGAACAGTTTTGATTGCAAGTTGAGGAGCATTCAACTCAGACATATGATAACCGTACTGGATGGAGTTCAGGCAGGAGATGACGACACACGCCACCAAGGCCATGGACCACTCTGTCTTGTGGTTCTTGTGCAGCAGCTGGCTCTCCTGGTCCTGGCCGTCCTGGTCCTGGCTGTCTGTGAGTAGAGGCGAATCCATTGTGCTGATAAAGAAGAAGAGTTAAAACGAGTTAAAACAGTGCGATCGAGAGATCAAAACAACTAATTGATTAGTACTGAAATACTACTATCAACAGAACATGAACATCGACCCTAAGACACTGGACAACTCCACCATCAACAGAGAGTCCTCTGAAGAACTCAAGAATGACCTTCGGGCTTCCATTTCAAACATCATGGACTCGTCCTTGAACCAAAGATTAGGACTACCTCCCCCAGCTAGAATCGCCTTGTTCACACTATCAGGAATAATGATAGGTGGGTTTGGTGGTATGGTGATTGGCTATAAGAAAGCAGGGTTGAAATATTTGGCTTCGAATTCTCACAGATTACCAACTTCATTCAATGGTTGGTACTTTTATCATAAACGTAAAGGTTATTATTGTCTTAATGAATCAATGAAATTGGGATTTAAAACTAGTTTAAAAGTTGGTGGGTTTATATCATTAATGTTTTCAATCGAATCGGGTTTAGATTATTTAAGAAATGATATGATTGATTTTACAAATACAATGATGTCAACTTGTTTAATTGGTTTTATTTATTCTTGGTATCATGGTTTAAATAAAGTTCAATCTAAAGATTTAATTAAAAAAGGTGGGAAGGTTGGGATATTCTTTGGTTTAGGTCAAGATTTATTACAATTTGTAAAAGGTGCTGATGTTTGGTATTTAAATAAATTCTTTGATATTAAACCAATGAAATTAAAAGATAGAATAATTAAAGAAAATTAAAACTACTATTTATTTATTTATTTATTTATTATTTTCATTTCATTACATGCATATATATATACAAGACTTAATAAATTACATTAATTATCAATAATTATCAATAAATATAAATTACTCTTCTTCTTCTTCTTCATCTTCATCTAAATTAGGAACTGGATAATTTAAAATAACTGCAATACCAGTCAATTGATTTAATTGTTCACCTGAATCATGTAAACTTGAAAAAATAACAACTTCTCCTCCATCATTTTTAACTTTTTCAGTTAATTCAATATAATATTTTCTCTTTTGTATATCATCAGTTTTAAATAATGTATCTGTAATTAATAAATATTTAACTGCTCCAGTTAATTCTATAGCTTTTTCAACTTCTTCTTCTCCATACCATGATTTATCATTATCTTCATTTAAATTTTTTGAAAATAAATCAAATAATTGAATATTTTTGGAAAATTTTGTATTATCTAATTTTTTAATAAATTCTGGTGTTTTTAATGCTTCTTCTAAACCTTGTAAATAACCTGTTGAACTATGTCCAATTAAAAATTTAGATTTACTTTGAATTAATGCCTTATCATTATTATTTATTGCAATTTCCATAATTTTATTTAATAATAATTGATTTGTAAATCCTGGACTAATTAATAAAATTACTTTTAATTTATTAATTTGTAAATTTCTTAAAGTTGATTCAGCTGTCATTTCAATAAATTTTTTTAATGATTTATCATAATTACCATTACCATTATCATTTCTTTTTTTCTTTGGAATTGATTTTTCAATTTTGGATTTTAAAACTGTTATATTATCAGTTAATAAACAAATATGTGAAACTCCATCTTGTAAAACAACTGCTCCAATCTCAGCTTTTTCATCTATTGAACATGCTTTACTAATTAAATCTAATGTTAATTCATCCCAATTTGATTTATATAAAGTAAATTTTTGATTAAATTCAATTGTTGCGGTATGATATGAACCTAATGGTACATCTTCATTAATTTCTAAATTTCGACCTTTAATTCTCATATTTTCATCTGATGGTATAAAATCTATTGATTCAATTGATAATGTTAATTTAATTAATTTTCTTGTTGTTGAAGATGATGATTTAACATCATTTGAATTTGTCTTTTTAACATTACGTTGAGTTCTTAATGTAATTTCATCACTTTTTGCAATTAAATTATATATTGTCCAAAGATCTTCTTTATCCTGTGGTATTAATGTTATTTTCCCACTTCTATCTTTTTCAAACTGTTGATTTATTAGCTTCATTTTTGTTTGTTTTTGTTATAATATGAACAGCTAATTATTAAATTAACTCAGCGAGAAATATTTTTTTTTTTAATAAAAAAGACCCTTAAAATTCTTAAAATTCTTATTTACTAAGAAATGACAATACATTAAAGAAAAGACTATAACAAAAAAAAAGACAAATAAAAGTATTAAACTAATAAACTCAAATAGACTTAAAAAATATTTCAGGCAAGCAAAGTAAAACTAGTAAAAAATGAAAGAAAAAAAAACAACTATGTACGTGTAGAGAGATGATGAAAAAAAAAATCATAAATTATGATTATATGAATGAAATAGGAAAACAAGCAAATTGAAATATCATGAATATAAAAAAAATATTTTGTTTTTCTTTATATTGTAAAAGAAAATTTAAAAAAAAGAAAGCAAGCAATTAAATTAGTAGTAGTAGTATTAGTATATCAACGAACATTAGCATTGACAAGTGATAAATTCTTACATAATTCACCATTTTTATTAATTAATTTTTTATCAGGTTGACCTTCTTCTTTATAAATAACTTCATTATTTTCAGTAGTTGTGAAATGAGGTTGAACAGTTTCCCAAATTTTCTTTTTTGGATTTAAAACTTTTTCAGGTTGACCATCAAATGATTCAAAGAAAATTTTATCACCAGGTTTTGAATTTGCAGGAGGATTAATGAATTCAACAGTATCTTCATTTGAAGCACATAAAACCATTGCACAAGATTTAACACCTCTCATTGTCACTGGTTTTAAATTAGCTATAACAATGACGTATCTTTCTTGCATTTCTTCCAATGTAAAATATTTAACTAAACCTGAACAAACAGTTCTTGGTTTACCATCTTCATCACCCATATGAATTGTTGAGACATATAAAGAATCTGCATTTGGATGTTTAACAGCTTTTTCAATAAAACCAACTCTAAAATCAATTTGAGATGGATTTGGAGGAACTTCAGCTAGTTTTTGTTTAGCAGCCAATTCAGCATTTGCTTTAGCTTTAGCTAATTTTTTAGCTTCTTTTGCTTCTTTAGCCTTTTTCTTTTTATCTTCATCAATTGGAGTATTTTTTGTTTTCAATTTTTCTTCTTTTAATTTTGGAGCATTCTTAATTGATTCTTGAATTTTAGCATTTTTAGTAGCTTCATCCTTCTTTTTATTTTTTTTAAATTCTCTTGGTAATTTAATTTCAGTATTAATTTTCAATTTTTTAGATTCAGGAACATTAACCAGAGTATTTTGAATTAAATCACACCATCTAATTGTATGTCTATTATTTGATAAGTCATCAATTGAAGTCCATAAATTAGCTAAAGGAAAGACAGATTTAAAGACAGAGACATCAGCATGAGAAGGTTTTGAACCAACTAAATAAGTTTTTGAACGTAAAGAATCATTCAGTTGAGGCAAATAGCCATCGACAGTTGGAGTTAAAGTTTCCCACTGTGATTTGAGAGCAAGCTCTTCGTTTGTGAAGTTTGATTCATCGATGTCGTTAATTGTCAAGTCCTGGACCAAGGTGGATAAGTCAGACATGTTGTGCTTAGCAGAGGATATGGTCTTTGTGGGGGAGAACAGAGAAAAGGGTTGTTGGTTTTGGGGTCTTGTTGTAGTTTCTGTGACTGTTTGGTTGAAAATTTTGAGGTGGCGCGGGTGGCAAGGGTGGCGCAGTGCACGTGTCAGTGCCACGTGACTCGCACGTGACACCGACTCCGGCCGTTTTCTTCTTCAACTCCCCAGACAGACCAGTTCAATCCTTTCTGTCACTAGCTCCTCCTACTCCAACAATGCCTCCCATCAGAAAGTCGGCCTCCACTAACACAAACAACCTCCAGCAGCCTCACAAGGTCAAGAGAAGAAGAAACGTCACAAAAAAGGTCTCAAAGGCCTGCAATCACTGTAGAAAAGCCCATGTTCCCTGTGACGACGGAAGACCTTGTAAAAGATGTGTAAATAAAGGCCTTGGTTCAACTTGTGTCGATGCTCCTAGAAAGACAAAGAAATACCTATTGGATGACCATATCAATATCAAAATCAATTCCATCCCAATGGGTGATTCCAATACAACTATTTCAACAACTAACAATACAGCTAGAACTACAAATACAACAACAACTTCTAATACTCTTGTACCTTTACCTCCAATTAATAATAATGCAAAAGTTCAAGTTCTTTTACCTCCTCTATCAGGCTCATTTAAACAGCATGAGCAATCACAACAATCAAATCAACAATCAAATCAACACCCAAATCAAAATCAAAATCAAAACCAAAATCAAAATCAAAACCAAAACCAACATCAAAATCAACATCAAAAATCGCCTTTTGCTCCTTCAAATATGCTTAAATCAAATACAAATGATAAAACGTTTTTATCAACTGCTGCTGATTTAGAATATGCTATCTTAGGTAATATAATTCAACAAGATTTCATCTCTGCTGAAAATAACAATTTTATGTCTCCTTCTTTATCTACAACTTCAAATTCAGATCATGATGTAGATTATTTAAATTATCAACCTCTAATGTTACAACCAAATCCAACTAATAATACATCAACTAATGGCTTTATAATACCAGCAAATAATACTAATTCTACTACTGTTACTACAAATAATAACAATAACAATAACAACAACAATAATCATAATAATAATACTAATAACACTCTACCTTTATTTAATAATGGTTACCAACGACACAGTTCTCAATCTCCAACTAATTTACAACAAAATAATAATAATGTTTCTGATTTATATTCTTCCACTCCAAGATGTGATGCAACAACAAATCAATATTTTATTGGTACATTATTAACAATAGAAGGTGTTAAAACTTTTACTTTTCCACAAATTGTTAAAATGATATCTCAATTTAAAACTCAAAATCCATTAGAATTTAGAAATAGAAATAAAAAATCTGCAATTTCTTTTTCAATTGGTGTTTTAAATGATCAAACTGATGATTTAATTTTATCAACTAAAAATAATAATAATATTAATAATAATGAAAATAATCAAAATCATCAAACTCATGATTCTAATTCAATGATGAAAATTTCAAATTTAATGAAAACTAAAAGAACTCAAACTCCTTGTGGTTTAAATTTTGAAGAACCATCTGAAATTTATTCTCAAATTAAAACTCCTTTTTCTTATGTTCAACCTTATCATGATTTAAATGTTTATTTACGTAAAAGATTTGATAAACAATATTTAATTTCAATGTCTAAATCAATTGCTGAATATAGACCTTCTTTTATTGCTGGAATGATTAGATTAAAAGAAGATGATTTAATCTTTGCTGAACAATGTTTTCAAAGAACTTTATTAGAATATGATAATTATATAACTTTATCAGGTACACCAACTTTAGTTTGGAGAAGAACTTCACAAATTGCTTATGTTGGTGATGAATTTTGTATTTTAACAGGTTGGTCAAAAGAAGCTTTATTAGGTAAATCAACTTTTGTTGTTCAAATTATGGATAAAAAATCTTGTGTTGAATATTTTCAATTATTTTCAAAAATTGCTTTTGGTGATTTTAGAGGTGCAACTATGACTGAATGTACTTTATTAACTCCAAAAGGTGAATCAATTAGAACTAGTTCAATTTGGACTTTAAAAAGAGATGTGTTTGGTATACCAATGATGATTATTGCTAATTTCTTACCAATACTTACATAAATTATCATCATATCATATCATATTATTATTATTACTTTTACTTTTTTGTTTTTTATGTTTTTAATGAGTTAAGTTTACGTTTTTTATTGCATTTATCATTGTGTGTTTTTCTGTGTATTTAATTGTGTTTTTTATTTTATTTTACTTTATTTTATTTTTTTCATTTTCATCTTCATTATGACTTGTGACGTATATTTATTTATATTAGTTTTTAAAATTCTGTATAATATCAATTGCTATAATTATAATTATTGTAGGTATCATAATTGATTTTAAGTAAAAAAGAATTTAATTAATTCAGAAGAATAGCTAAAAGGGTATACAGTATATGAATTAATAAAACTCAAATAGAAAAAAAAATATTAAATAAAAGGAATTAAAACAAAAGAATATTGTAATATTGTAAATCTTCTTCTTCTATAATTAAAGAAATTATTGAGATAAAATAGATTTAACAAATTCAGTATAATCAACAGTTTGTTCATCAGTAACATTAACACCTTTTAATAATTCATCAACTTCATCATCAGTTAATTTTTCACCAACACTAGTTAAAATATATTTTAATTCACCAATTCCAATAAAACCAGTTAAATTTTTATCAAAAATTTGAAATGCTTTAACATAATCTTCTAATTCACCTAATTTCTTAAATCCTCCAGGTCTTTGAATAATTTCTAAAAATTTTGAATAATTTATTTCACTTGGTAAATTATTTGTTAATTCATTAATTTCTGCTAATGTTGGATTTTGTCCAATCGATCTTAATAAATCTCCTAATTGTGTAGTTGGAATTGATCCTGTTGCTTTTCTATCAAATAATGCAAATGCATCTTTATAGGTCTTTTCATCTGCTGTTGACTAAATATAATAAATATCAATAATATGAAACACGTTAGTATTTATTTACCTCCCTGTTATTTCTTTTGTTGATCTTGTACGATTGAATAACTTTTTTTGTCTAGTGACTATACAAAGTATCATAATAGTCAACAGTTCAATGCTGAACATGGGTAGAGATGAGACATACCATTTCTGTTGTTTAATGTATATGATTTTTGGGATATATGTTGATGTTCTAAAAAACAGAGATCAAATTCAATTCGTGTTTTGTTTTTGTTTTGAAATGAGGCGTTGCGTGGCGCAGTGTCACGTGTGTGGCGCTGCTGTTTTAGCAAGAGCGGTGTAGAGGTTTTGTTTGCACAATCCCTTTTGTAATTTGTATTGTTTTGTTTTGCACTTTTGGCGTTTACGTGTTTCTTCAGTTCCTTTTCTTCCTTGTTTTCTCTTGTTTTTTTGATCTTTTGTTCGAAAATTGTATAAAAAGGCTCCCATTCCCACTTTTTCTGGTTTTCCTCTTCCCATCACTTCTTCTTCTTCCTCTTTTCCTTTCTTTCTTTCCATGCACTCTTGCCTTCTCCAACTACAACAACCTTCTTCACATCTTATCATCTTTTCCTCTTTCAAATGAACTACTTTCTTCTACTTAACATCATCTTCTACTTCATCATCATCTTTTAACACAACTTCATCTTCATTTGTTACCTATCCTTATGTATAACTATTTACTATTACTATCTCTTCAAGTGTTACAACTTACAACCTTCCAGTTTCTGTGTGCCCAACTTACTACAACTTGACTTGTTATCACTTATCTCATACTTCCTTTAAGCTACAATAAAAGACTTGTTCATATTAGTTTGATTAGAATTATCTTTAGAACTACAATGGTTTTAGAAACTTTGAAAAGCATTAGCACAAACACAATCACTTTACTGGTATTAACTTTTTAATCTGTTGATGTTGATTCATTGGTGGGTTTTTATTCAACTCTATGCTACTCATATTTTCAAGTTTGTTTGTTCTTTTTCATATTGATGGATTTTATGATTATTAGATTACAACTTAGATTTAGTTATTGCAATAGCTCATTTACAACAGGTGTTAATAGTTGTTATTTCCAGTTTATTCTTAAGTTCATTGTTTATCATTATTGGTGGATCAAAGATGGTATATTTATTTCTTATCAATGATTGATTGAAGTTTTTGAAGAATATTCTCTAGAGTTTTTACTCCTGCCAAACCTTTCTGTTGTCTGTTATCTATTGCTTTATGGTGTTAAATTTTTGGTGGTGCATTTGATTTAACTTATCCATTATTAAGTATTATATCCAGTTGGTTAATCTATGTATTGGTGGATCTTACAAATGATTTCAATTAACATTTTGTTAACAAATTAGTAATATCATTCAATACTTTCAGTTTATTTACAAGTTGTTATGTTTACTATTGTTGGTGGATCATAAATAGTTTAATTATACCTTGTTGTTTTAGAATATATGGTTTCCAATTAATTTAATTGGTATATAATGGCATTAGACTGTTCTTCATTACTTCTTGTTTGTGTTCTTGCTATTCTGGTATAACTTCATTTGATGTTGATTTCATGTTTTGTTGAAGTATTTATCCTACCCATTTTATGATTATTAGATTACAACTTAGATTTAGTTATTGCAATATAGCTCGTTTAACAGGTGTTAATAGTCATTATTTCCAGTTTATTCTTGTGTTCATTGTTTATCATTATTGGTGGATCAAAGATGGTATATCTATTTCTTATCAATGATTGATTGAAGTTTCTGAAGAATATGCTCTAGAGTTTTTACTCCTGCCAAACCTTTCTGTTGTCTGATATCTACTGCTTTATGGTGTTAAATTTTTGGTGGTGCATTTGATTTAACTTATCCATTATTAAGTATATCCAGTTGGTTAATCTATGTATTGGTGGATTTTACAAATGATTTCAATTAGGATTTTGTTAACAAATTAGTAATATCATTCAATACTTTCAGTTTATTTACAAGTTGTTATGTTTACTATTGTTGGTGGATCATAAATAGTTTAATTATACCTTGTTGTTTTAGAATATATGGTTTCCAATTAATTTAATTGGTATATAATGGCATTAGACTGTTCTTCATTACTTCGTGTTTGTGTTCTTGCTATTCTGGTTTAAAAGATTATATGGTGTTACTGAATATTCAATATCAACTAATTGTTCATGGCTTTTTTTGGTATAACTTCATTTGATGTTGATTTCATGTTTTGTTGAAGTATTTATCCTACCTACCTTTTCTTTTCATTCTGTTAAAGTTGTTTCATGATTGAGATATTTTAGAAAGTTGTTTTAGTGAATACTTCCTTCAAGTTCACACTCTATTTCATCATCTTCATCATCATCATCATCATTATTTCTATCACCATTCCCATCTTTTTCTCTTTATTAGTTCATTTGTTACTAGTTACTTCATCAAGGTTTGTTAGTGGATTAGGTAAAAGTTTCTTTGCTACTTTAAGTTTATTAATACATTTTATTCAGTTTTTATTTCAATTAGTTTTTTATTTCTCTCAGTTTTTATTTCAATTTCAATGATTCATTTTATTATTGGTGACTTTTCAAATAGGTTCAAAGGCTGTCAACTATTGCTAGGTTTCGTCTTTGGTTTCAATTACAGTTTTTAGTTGTTAAATTTGTTGTTTAATTTGGTATGGGAACTTTCATCTTTCTGGCCAATTGATGTCTGTTCTTCTATTATTTTAAATGATATTTTCTTTTTCCTTTTTTTGAACTATTGATGTTGCTTGGTTTGGGTTTTCTGGTTTTTAAATGCTTTTATTTGTTATGACATTAATAATGATTTGTGTTGTTGATAATGAATTTCTTATTCTTTTTTTTTTCTTTTCTATTATTTTTAAGACTTTTTTATTCACATTTTCTCTTCTTTATTTACCTTTTCTGTATATTATTTCATTAATGTGTTTACTTTTCTTAATTAATCTGTAAGTAACTTGTAACTTTTAACTTACTTGGTTTTTGAATTATTACTCAAATACAGTACACTAAATCCAGTACTTATATTTTTACAGTTACCGTCTAAATTCACTTAATAATAAATATATATTAACGATTGTAAACATTATGCTACTCAAAAGCTATCTGAAAAGCAAATATATTTGGAAGCAACCTATTATTGGAACTAGTTATTTCCAAAAATTCTTATTAGAAATTGTAATAGAAAAGAATTAAAAGATATGAATGATATACTGTAGTTCAAGTTTGTTTAATGTCCAATGAAGATGAAAAACATGAAACTGGAGGTGAATCTAAGTTTAAATTGATTCTTGTTAAAGAAATAGAAAAAGATGAATCATATTCTTTAAGTGCTTTCACTAATTTATCATCAAATGTTGATAATTTTTTATATTTCCAAATAAAATGATTTTTAATTAAATCTTTTTTAAGTTTAAATTCTTTCATACAAATAATAGCTATTTCTGCAAAAATCTCATTAAATGATTTATTAGGATGATATATTTGTAATCTAAATTCATTTTTAAAAAGAATAACTCTATCATAATTTTGAATCTGTTCAGAGACTTCAAAAGTAATACTATGAAATGTTTTGTTATTATCTGATGATGGAATATAATCACACGATAACGTCACAGAAAGAGGAACTAAATTCTTAAATCTTAATCTTAATTCTGAAATGAGAGGACAAATATTTTTAAAAAGCTTGTAATGGTTATTGAATTCCTCACACAGACTAATTTCAACCTTGGATTTATTTGATCTATGAATTATTGGATGAATATCAACATCAAATTCAGGAAAACTTTTATATATTTGTAGACTTCTTATACTTTTGGGTAGTTTAATTTTACCTTCAAAAGATGAACATATAAAATGAAGAAACTGAAGTGTATTTGGAACATCATCAAAGATAGTAGAATTCACATTGCAATGGCTAATAGAACAAGATAGTAATTGTTTTAAATTCCTCAAATTTATGTTCAACTCAGGATACTTAGAACCATCAGGAATCAAACCAATAAGGTCTAAAATTTTTAATGAATCACTTTGGAAAGATAAAAAATGATTTTCAGGCGTTTCTTCTGTGATAGTTAATTTCAACGCAATTAAATGAGAAAATTCATTTAAATTTGATTTGAAATCCTTTTGAAATGGTAAATGAAGTGAATGGAAGAATGGCTTAAGTGGTATAATTGAACTATTTATAAAGTCTAAAGAAAATGAAGCTAGATCTCCTTCATTATATGAAACTTCAAATAGAGAAAGAACATATGTTATCTTTACTGTTGGATATAACTGATGAAAATCACAAAATTTTCTTATAGTTTCATCTATTGATAATGTTTCATCAGAATCTAGTAAACGAAAGAAATTAATCTGAAGAACTTCCAAATTAGGTTTCAGAGAGAGGAGAGAAGAAATCTTATCAGCTGTAACAGCATTTAATAATATATATGTATCTAACCTGACATTAATAAGATTTGTAAAATCTACAAGTTGAAAAATAGGTGTTCTTTTTCTGATCATTATATTTGTAAATAAATTTGAAAAAACTTCTGAAGAATCTAAGGAATCATAAGACAAACAGATGACTGAATCTCCTAATTTAAAAACCCTTTCAATTACATCACTCATGTAATCTTTTTGATTTTCTAAAGCAAGCTTTATAAGTTGACCATGTAGATAAATATCTTTAAACCGTAATCTATTTGATTCCATATATTTCAAAAGAATTTCAATATTATTCTTACCAGCAGCTTCATATTGATAATCTTTAAAAGAAATTGTCCAAATTTTACTTCTATGTCCATCCCTGAAATGAAATTTGTTCTTTTGATATAAAATGGGACATAGTTGAAGTTCAGAGATCATTTGATCAAGAAATTTTGATTTTAAAGATTTGCTTTTAATTAAGCAAACTAAATCATTTAAACTTAAAATCCGACATACTATCATTTTGCAAATTTCCATTTTTAATTCTAAAGGAATTGATTGATGATACATTATCTTCTTAAACTTTGAGAAATTGTTTTTAGAGCATTTAGTAACTCTTGATTTTAAAGGTACATTTTGAATTTCTGATATTGCAAGTCTACCACAATAAATCAAGCAAGCAAAAGGAGTATAGATGACAAAAAACACCTGGAAGCAGGTGAGAGCAAACCTGTTCATTTTTCAAAAGGTATTTCGAACTGGAATTTCTATTTTTGAGGGGTGGGATGGTTTCAAGAGAGAACTTTTGTCTATGCTTTTAGCAATTTAGCAAATAGGTAGAGAATCTGTGTATTACACATGTGAAGAACACAAGCGTACGAAGGAGGGCAAATTCCTCTGAAACTAGGAATCTAAATATCTAAAGGTACAAAAAGTTCGTTTCAACCAGATCCGCTTTTGGCGCGCGCACGACACAAACCACAGTGTTGATTTTTTTTAACTGTTTTTGTTTTACGTGTGTTTTGCCAGGTGTTCACTAAGAATTTAGCAGATTCCCCCATGTTAACTCTCAGAGATTACCTGGGTCAGAATTCTAACTTCACTTCTTTTTCAAATCACGCTTCTGAGACTTTGATCCCAAGATTAGAATCAATTACAAACGCCATAACAATAACAATAACAAATAACAACAATCATTCAATTCCTAATTCATTACTTAGATTTGGGGAGTATTTAATAGCAGATCATAATAGACTAATAGATGAGTTAATAAAGCATTTAGAATTTCAATTTAAAAAAGATCAAACTTTAAAAAATATTTTGATTGAAGGTTATGTTGATATTTCAAATTTAAGAAATGGTACTAGAAATGAAACATCTTGGATTTGTCCAGGCTTGAATAATACTGTTCAATTATTAAAATCTACTGAGTTTTTAGTTATCCATTCTATTTTAGGTACATCAAAATTTTTAAATTTATTAATTAATTGTTCTGGTTTTATAAATGATATGAAATTTAAGATATGGGGTGATGTTAAAGTTAAAATATATAAACCAAAACCAATCGATAAAGAAACAATATATTTTAATAGTTTATTATTTAAGAATGATGAAGATTTGAAATTTATGAACCCTTTACCAAAGAAATCTATACTAGCTTTAAATAAAATATTTGAAATTGATTTTATAAATGATAGAAAAAATATACCTAAAGGTTTAAGGAAATTAAATCTAATCATTAAAAAGTTGATAGATAATCATATTGATAAGCAATTGAATTATCCTTATATATTAGATTCAATCTGTGGGAAAATAATGAAAGATCAAATTAAATCTTTAAATAATCTTCAATTAGCTACTGAAAAGAAAAAGATCATTAGATTTATTATAACTATTTTATCAATGATTTTACCAATTGAACTATTAGGTAATAAATCTAACTATCATACGTTTTATTCATCTTTATCCACTATATTGTTTTCTCAATCATCTGAAATATTCAAATTAGATGATTTAATTAAAGGTATTAAAATAACTGAAATTAGTTGGCTTTCATTTAAAGGAATAAAACAAAGTAAATCAGCATATCATCAACAACAAATTAAATTAAAGAAAGTTATAAAATGGCTAATAACTTCAATTATATTTAAATTAATAAATGGATTCTTTTATGTTACTACAGTATCTCAATCAAATGAAACTTTATATTATAGAAGAGAAATTTGGAAAAATATATCACAATCATTTCAACATAAATATTTTAATAATCATATAAATGATAAACCATCTATTTCATCATTCAATGAATTAGGTAGATTTACTGAGAATGACGATTATATTGGAAAAATGAGATTACTTCCAAAACCAAATGATTTTAGATTAATAACAGTTCCTTATAAAGGAAAGAAATTTGGTGAATTAGATTATTACAATTATTTAATGAAAGAAGTCAGAGTGTTGACTAGAGTTTTAAATGGAAGAAGAATTACAAATTCATTAGTTTCTGTGGATCAATTATGTCGTATATTACCAGAATTTAAAAGGACACTAATATATAATGATGAAGGTGAATTACCTACTATTTATGCTTTGAAATTTGATATTAAAAATGCTTATGATACATTATCTGTTGATGCAATAAGAGAATCAGTTGATAAATTATTTCCAGATGAAGATGAAGTTATTTATTTACATGAATTTAGAAATATATCAACAGGAACAATAGGTATGAAGAAAACAAATATTACATCAGATATACCAACTGATTTATTATCCATAAAATCACCGAAAGTAACAGGAAAATCAATTATATCTAAAGAGAATAAAGTTACTAAAGTTAAGAAATCAGATATTATTAATTTAGTTGAAGCTCAATTGAAACATAATGCATTATATTTTAATGAAAAAACATATCATAGAAAAGATGGATTATTTCAAGGATTTCCATTATCAGCAACCTTTTGTAATATAGTTTATGATAAAGTGTTATCATATTTAGAATCTTTAATAACAAATAATAATGAAACTAAGATTATTAGATTAGCTGATGATTTTTTAATATTAACTATTAATTCTGAAACATTACATAAATTTCAAAAATTAATTTCAAGACCTATAAAACCTTTTAATTTAAAAATTAATAGACAAAAAACAGTTATTACAACTGATAAATTGATTTTTTTAGGATATCAAATTAATTTAAAAAATTTAACATTATTTAAATCATTTAATCAATATGATTTAAATCCAATATTAAGTTGTAATTCATTTAAAATACTATTTGATAAATTGTTTTGGTTGTTTAATATGAGAATTACAAGATTTGGATTATTTCAATTATATAATTCTAATGATTCTGAAGAAAAAGAAAATGTCAAATTAAATTTAATTGAATTAATGAAATGTTTAAATATTAAATTCTTAAAAAGTTATAAATTTATTAAAAAATGGGATAAATCAATAAAAAGTGGATTGGATAATTTTTTAAATGAAATGAAAAAAGCGGTTTCTATCAAATATAAGATCAAACCGTGGGAAACACTGCTAGAACAAGTTTTTTTAGAAGGAATATCTTCAATAGTTGGTCATAGTTAAGAGCAAACTCTTTTCGTGGTTATGAAGTTATCCCGAAAACATCCTCGGATGCGCAGTTGTCCCGAGACAACGGTCAAGAAGAAAATCAAATCAAAAGCTCCTCGGGTGTTCAGGTTCAGGTGTATAAAAGGGCAGGTTCATCCTCCTGTTTTGCAGTGCTGGATGGGTTCAAGGCTGCTCCACCTCTCCAGATCACTAAGAATCACAATGTCCAAGTTCTACGAGTTCACTCCAGTCGATAACAAGGGTAAAGACTTTCCTTTGGCTGATTTAAAAGGTAAAGTTGTTTTAATCGTTAACACTGCTTCAAAATGTGGTTTCACTAAACAATATGCTGAATTAGAAGAAATCTATAAGAAATACAATGACCAAGGTCTTGTTGTTATTGGATTTCCTTGTAACCAGTTTGGTCACCAAGAACCAGGTTCTGAAACTGAAATTGCTGAATTCTGCTCTTTAAATTTTGGTGTTTCTTTCCCATTAATGAAAAAAATTGATGTTAATGGTACAAATGCTTATCCTTTATATGAATGGTTAAAGGCTGAAAAACCAGGTTTATTAGGTTTCAAAGGTATTAAATGGAATTTCGAAAAGTTTTTGGTTGATAAAGAAGGTAAAGTTTATCAAAGATATTCTTCTTTAAAAACACCAGGCTCTATTACCCCAGATATTGAATCTTTATTAAAGGCTTAAATGATTCAACCCTCCATAATTTCCATTATATATTTATTTATTTTCAAATTTATCTATAGTTCTTCTGATAATATTATTTAATACTGTAGTTTGTTTATCTTGTTTTTCTTTTCTTTTTTGGTGTTCAAATTTCTTTTTCTTCTTTTAATAATTAATATTATGTTCGAACTTCGAATGATACTAAAAAATTGTAATTAAAAAAGTAATATATAATATGCTAAAACGTTATAAACATATAAGAAAGAAAATAAAAGAGATCTCTATAATAAATTAATAAATGTATACTACTTACAAAACCCAAAAGAAAACAAAAGAAGAAAAAAGAATTAATTAACAGGTTTACTAAGTAAATGTCCCATTCTTTCAATTTTTGTTCTTAAATATCCTTCAACTTCTTTACTTTTAACTCCTCCATCTTTATGTTGCCAAGCTAATGGAATCATTGGAACTCTTTCACTAACTTTAACCACTCTATTCTTACCTTCAACAGCAATAATTTTATCTGGGTTATTAGTTAAAAGTTTAATATCAATTAATCCCAAATCAACTAATATAGCTGTTGCCAAACTAAATGATCTTTTATCTGCTGGATGTCTCAACATTAAATTGGCTTGAACTGTATCTGCACCTAAATCTTGTAAATTATAAGCTTTTAATTTTTCACCTAATCCAATACCACGTCCTTCTTGTCTTAAATAAACTATGCATCCATGGCCATTTAATCCCATTAATCTACCTGCTTCATCAAATTGTTCACCACAATCACATCTAGCTGACCAAGCTGTTTCTCCTGTATAACATTCAGAATGAATTCTAACTAATGTTGAATCTTTTCGAATTTGATTTAAGATATCACCATTTGAATCAAATTCCAATTTTTGATTATGTAATTCATCGACATCAGCTAATTTTCTACCTGGATATAATTTACCAACATAAGCACCTCTTGTCATTCTATCTGGTTGAGATTCACCTTCACGTTTTCTAAATAGAGTCTTTGATCTAATATCTTCACCAAAGACAATAGCTAGATGTTCTTTATTATCAATATTATTGGAATATAAATGTAAAAAAATCTCAGGACCTTGAGTAGTTGGAATTCTAGCACGAGCTATACACTCAACATTTGGTAATATTTCAGGTAATTGATTTCTTTTATGTTCAGTTTCTTTATTTATCTGTTCTAGCTGTTGTTTTGATATCGAGTTATTGATTTGTTTCAGGTTAGTTGGTAAAGATGATATGATTTCGATTTCTTTATCGTTGATTTCGGGTAGTTCTTCAGGTTTCAAAGTTGGAGAAATCAAGGGCATCTGCTGAAAGACGTCATCTTGTGCTGTTTCTTCTGTGGTCATAGTCTGTTGTGTTATTTAATAAGGAAGAAGGATGGAGGTGGAAATTTTGGTAATAGTAGTTGATGAATTTAATTTGTCATCTCTGAGCGAGTTCAGTAAGCGATTTGTAATTTGCTTTTCCTACAATAACACTGAAGAATATGCCTCTAACAGACAAACAGAAGTGGATACTGGGAGGAACAGTGCTGGTTGGTGGGCTAGCATTGTACATCCAGTCGTCAAGATCTCCTTTCATCAGACCAAAATCAATCGTTTATCCTCCTACAAATACCTCAAATTTGAAAAATAGAATCTTTTTAGCTGTTAGAGAACCTGATGAATTACAACAATATTTAAATACAAAACCTCCTCTTTTATTGAATTTTGTCATCAGAGGTGAAACTGCTTCAAATAAACAAACTGGCGCTTTACAAAGAATAGTTGGTTATGAATTAGATGATGATAAATCAATCAATATGGTTGATATCGAATCTGATGAACCTGCTAATAAAGATTTATTGCTAACTTATCAAGTTAATGCGATTCCTTCAATTGTTGCTATTAAAAAGCAAATTCCTCAAGACATTTGGGTTGATAAAGATTTGATTCAAAACCCTGAAAAAAATGAAGTTAAATGGGAGGAGTTAAAAGCTTGGGTTGAGAAGCATGCCGATGATAAACCTAACAATTGATTATTTTTTATTATTTATGATTTCTTATGTATATATATATAGTTAGAAAAAAAAACTATTATGATTTCCATATCTGTACAACATTATCATAGAAACTACAGGTTACAATCTTATCTTCAATCCAATCACCTCCATAACAAATAGATTCATGATCTCCTTTAAAATAGTTTTTAATTTCTATATCTATTCCTTGTTCATCTGTATCTAATAATCTAGCACCATCATACATACAACAACTTAATAATCTAGTTTTAGAATTGGGATCAGGTATTAATTTCCAAACTCCACCACCTAATGATACACTTGTCTTAATTCTTGGTGGCATACCTGTAATTAGTTCCATTGGGGGAACAACTCTTAAATCTAAACTTTTAACATGATCATCATATGAACCGGTCCATAATGTATATGGATTAGAAGGACACCAATTCTCAGAAGATGGTAATATTGAAACAATTCCAGAATCATGAATTCTATCAGTCATAAAGATATTTGAATACATTGGAGCTCTTAAATCATTTGCAATTAATTTTCTATCATCACCTCCTGAAAATACAACATTTTCTAAATTAGGTTGAGAACCAAATTCACTATACCAACATTCTAAATCATGAATATAATCAAAATCAATTTGTTCATCAATTGATAAATCATTTGGATTTAATTTTATAACTGAACATTGCCCTGTTGTTGTAGATAATGTAATTAAATTGGGATTTAATTTATGATAATTTATTGATGTAATTAAAGTCGAAGTTTCATATATTTGTAAATCAATTAATTTAATTAACTTTGAATAATCATTTTCATCTATTTTCCAAATAATTAAATTACCAGTTGATAAAACAGCAGAAATTTTTAAATCATCAAATGGATCAATTTTCAAATCTAATATTGCACCATCTGTTTTATATTCTGTTAATTTTATTATTGAATTATCTATATTATCATGTTTATAAACTTCTATTGAACCATATCTATCACTATCTTTGACTAGTTTATAAGTTCCTAAATAAATAAATTGATTATCTCTTTTATTAATTCTTAATGAACAGGGAGGTAATGTTGACTTGAAAACAGATTGTCTGGGTAGTGATTGAACTTCTTCTGACATTGTTGAATAAAGTGGTGAAAAATATTGATTTGAGATAGAATCTCTAACTCGAAAAAAATATTCTTCTTCTCAATAAACACTCTCTTTATCTTCTTCCTTCATAATATGAGCTCATGTCAGGTCATCATATCATATTGCCCATGCTTATATCATGAACATGTTTACTAGATTACAATCTTCTTGAATATTCTGTTTTTTGAAGCATATTTAGCTTAGTCTGATGGTTTACTCAAAAGCTTACTATATATATACTCAATTATAATGTACTCAATTCTCATACAATTGGTTAGGCTATTATAATCATAATTTTAATTCCAATCAATTCCAATATCCAACATTTTAGCCTATTCATCTTTCTAATTAAGGTTACATAATTGAAATTAAGTAAGAGCTATAGGGTTGGTTGCATTATGACGGCTGACCGTATTCCAATTGAACCAATTCATTAGATGATGATTCATGGAAATCTTAATTTGTTAACTAATTTGTTTAGCCTTGAATATTTCAGAAACATTTAGTTAATGGCAAATACTTAGAAAAAGTCAATTAGAATTTAATAATATTATCACAGTTCAGAGTTCACAGTTGATTGAGAAGAATTGATTTTTTATGATTTATACGTTTACAAAGGTAGTTTATTTCGATTCGGTATTCCACATTATTATAATAATTAATAATTAGTAATTAGTCAAACTCAGATTTCTGGTGTCAAAATTTAATTTAATTTCTATATCTTTGTGATTTAATTCTAAAATTTCTAAAATTTCTAAATTCTAAATTCTAATTTGGAATATCAACTTTCAGAGTTTTCCACAGGTGGTCCATCTTTTTCAATAGACTATTCTAGTCGTATACTGAAGGCTATTCTAGCACTTTAAGGCTATGCCATAGCAGTTGTTATACGTTAAAGGATACAAAACACTGTAGCACCGGTGCGCCGGCTCCCCTGGTCATGTGATAAATTGCCGTAACCTGTGCACCGATTGCCTAAACGGGATGCGGCGCGCGAACGGCTAACCGCCGGAGTGTTTGCTCCCCTACTATTTAAAACTATTTAAAGACCTTGGAATATCCTCCATTTCTGATGATTTTGAAAGCTTTTAATTTTATAAAAATTAATTAATTAATTATATACAATTACAATAAATACAAATAAAAAAATGTCTTCCTTATCTACAAATACTTCAAACAATTCAAGTGATCTTGAGAAGCTACACTCTCAACCAACAAATGATTCAGACTTAATCCCTCTTTTAAAAACAAAGGGTAAACAATACGATGCTTTTGCTCATGAAGATACTGAAAATTTTCCAGAAGGTGGTTTTAAAGCTTGGTTAACAGTCATTGGTTCATTGCTTGGTTTAATGACTGTCTTTGGTGTTATGCAAACAATTAGTTCCATTGAATTATACATTCAATCACATCAATTAAAGGATGTTAAAACATCTTCCGTTTCTTGGGTGTTCTCAATTTATATGTTTTGCAATTTATCTTTAGGTATTATATCTGGTCCTCTATTTGATAACCACGGTATTAAAAAGATTTTAATTCCTGGTATAATTTTAAATTGTGGTGGTTTATATGCTACGGCTTATTCTTCTGAGTTATGGCACTTTATTTTAAGTTTTGGTCTTGCCTCTGGTATTGGTTCTGGTTTAATGTTGAATCCTTTAGTTGCTGTTATTTCTCATTGGTTTTTAAAGAAGAGAGGTTTAGCTCTTGGTGTTGCTCAATTAGGTACTTTATCAGGAGTGATTTTTCCTTTAATGTTAAGAGTCCTATATCCTCAATTAGGATTTGAAAAATCAATGGTTATTCTAGCATCCATTTGTGTCTTTTTATGTTTACTTTCTTATGTTATGGTTACTGATAGACATTTAGAAATTTCTGGATCAAATTCAGATAAAAAAAAATCATCCTTGAGAAACATTATTGATATTTTTGATATTAAATATTTCAAAGATAAAACATTTGCAATCACAACTGCTGCTTTCTTTTTCAATGAATTTTCTATTTTATTGATTAATACCTATATTTCAACTTATGCTTTGACTAGAGGTATGGCTGAATCAGAATCATATATCTTATTAACCGTTATGAATTCTGCTGCTTTGGTTGGTAAACTATTACCAAACATTATAAGTGATTACTTAGGTAGATTTAATGTTATGATTATTGTTTTAATCTTGATGGCTTTCTCAATCTTTGCTATTTGGTTACCTTTTTATAATTTCACTGGTTTATACACTTTTGTTATCTTATACGGTTTTGGATTTGGTGGTTCATATGCTTTAACTGCTACCGTTATTTCACAAATTTCTCATACTAAACAATTTGCTTCTAGATATGCTACTAGTTATTTCATTGTTGCATTTGGTAATTTAATTTCTATTCCTGTCGGTTCTCAATTCATCAATGAACAAACTATTACAAACTATAATAATATGATTATTTTTGCTGGTTGTACCTGTGTGGTTTCATTATTCTTCTTAATCTGGGCCAGAACTACTATTATTGGTCCAATTTTCTGGAAATTTGTTTAAAAAGTTTATTTCTCTTCTTTTTTTTATTACATACATACATTTATTTAGGGTTCTTTTAATTTTATAGAAAATATATATTATAGATTCATTGGGTTATTAATATTACTTTGTAGATTTTTGTAAATTGAAATGATTTACTCTCTTTATAAGAACAAAAAAAAGGGTTGGATATACAATTGTATAAGATAGATAGTATACAGTTTTTGAAATATTGCTAATTTATAACAAGGAATAAAAAAAAAAAATACAATATATATAATTTAATAAAATTGATTAACTACCAGATCTACCAAGTAGTAAACGGAAAGCTAGACAAATCAAGCTTTAGCCTTCTTAACATATTTTCTTTTCTTTCTTGTACCTTCAGGAGTACTTTTCTTCTTTCTTTTATGTCTACCATCTGCAACTCTCTCCACATTTGGAATCAATGCTTCATATTCTCTAATTAAGCACTGTAATAACGTAACACATCTTCTATTAATTTCAGTAGTTGATCTACTTTGGAAATAGAAATCAAAGTCAAATAGTGAGCATTCCTTAATACTTTCACGAATTTTATCATAAATATCAGGTGAATCTAACCCGAATCTATATAATTGAATTAGTAAAAATCTATCCTCATCATCATTGAAAACTTTCTTGAAAGAGCTTGGTGGATATTTTAAAACTAATTGTTGTAATGGATAATCATATTCAGCCAATTTTCTACGTAATGCTTCTTTTTGAATTTTTGATTTTCTTGATTTATCTTCACCTGATTCAATTTGATTTAAATATCTTTCATAACCATCAATTTGCTCATAATTTTCCCAAAATGCTTTAGCGTACGCTTCAACATCTTCGTAAGTTTTATCTTCAAATTCAGAAGCAATTAATTTGATTGCATTACGTCCATGTTTAGCACTACTTGAAACAAAAGCAAAAAAATCACGTCTTGTCCAATTAGCAAATCCTTCATTTAACAATTCTTGTTTCAATTCTTCCTCTTCAGGTGTTAATTTAACAGCATGGTCAATTTCATATTGCTCTAATGATTGATCTAGTTGACGTTGTTTCAATGTTTTATCTGAACCTTTAACTAATTCTGCGTTTTGATTAGTGTTCTTCTTAAAATAGTTTCTTTCCATATCATATAATTCGTACAATCTAACAGGATAAAATTGATGATCATACAAAGTTAAATGTTTTGGAGGTTTTGGACCTCTTGGATGATGAGGTGTTCTACCACCGGTATGTAACACATCTCTATAATACATATCAACTGAATAATTTTCTTTTCTTTCTCTCTTAGAAGGATTGATCCATAAGAATCCATTACCAAGACTACCCGAGCCAATGGTTTTAGTTTCTTTCTTTTGGAAATTTTTACCATCCCATTCATAAACTGAATCAGAAGTTGTGAAATTTTGTAAATCATCTAAACCTAAATTAGAATATTTAGAATGTAATTCATTTGTTCTCTTTTCGGACTCTTGTAAAATTTGTTCTATTTCATCGTCAGCTATTTCATCATGAGCTTCAGGTTCATTTGAATCAGATCTGGAATTTAACATGTCGGCAGCACCATGTTGAATCATATTCAATAATTCATCTTTTGAATTAGTTTTACTCTTTTCTTGTTGATTTGAAAGTTGTCTACCTTGTTGAATGACTAATTGATCTAGTCTTAATTTTTGAGAGGCTCTTTCCAAAACTTTTTCTTCAATAGCATTAGATGTAACAAATCTGAAGACCTTGACTTGTTTAGTCTGTCCAATTCTATGAGCTCTATCCATGGCTTGTAAATCAGCTTGAGGATTCCAATCAGAATCATATAAAACAACTGTATCAGCAGTGGTTAAATTAATACCTAAACCACCTGCTCTTGTAGTTAATAAAAATACAAATTTGGAAGAACCTGGTTCATTATATTCATCAATTGCTTTAATTCTATCAGTATGATCTGTTTGACCATCGATTCTACAATATCCAAATCCTCTGAAAACAGCATAATCTTCTAAAATATCCAACATTCTACTCATTTGTGAAAAAATTAAAACCCTGGAACCTTGTTCTTTTAATCTTTTTAATAATTTATCTAAAACTCTCATTTTTTGTGAATTATAAACTAAATGTTCATCAGTTGTATAAGGAGGACCAGGTTCAGCACCTTCAAATAAATAAGGATGATTACAACATTTCCTCAATTGCATAACAATATTCAATAATCTGGTTTTAGATTCTCTTTTATTGGCACCATTAACAGCATCAATATCTTTTTCTAGAATCTTTTGATACCATTTCTTCTGCATTTCTGTCATACCAACATAAACATTTAATTCTTTCTTTGGTAATAAAGATTTCTCCACGTCGGACTTAATACGTCTTAATAAAAATGGCTGTAAAACCTTATGTAATTGTTGAACCACAGATTCTTTCTCTTTGCTGTCAGATTCATCATCTTGATTAGATCCAGAGAACCATTCATCAAAAGTTTCAGAATCAGAAAAAATATCAGGTAATATGAAATTTAATAAAGCCCATAATTCATGTAAATTATTTTGTAAAGGTGTACCTGTGATCAATAATCTATTTTTTGAATGAAACATTCTAATAATTTGAGCTAATAAAGAGTCTTCATTTTTCAATCTATGAGCTTCATCAACCATAATATATTGCCAATCAAGTTTCTTCAAAGTGGATTTTTCTCTAATAACAATTTCATAAGAAGAAATAACAACATCAAAATCACAAGTTAATATTCTTTGTTTAATGATTTCATTTCTTTGTTGTTGATCACCTGTTAAAATAACTGTGTTAAATTCAGGAGTCCATCTAGCAAATTCTCTTCTCCAATTATCTAAAGTTGATTTTGGAACTATAACTAAATGAGGACCTCTAATACTCTTGATATAACGGAGGTAACCTAAGAAAGAGATTGTTTGTAAAGTTTTACCTAGACCCATCTCATCTGCTAAAATACCTGATAAATTATTAGCATGTAACGAAATCATCCAATTTAAACCTTGGATTTGATAAGATCTTAATTTCCCATTAATATAATTTGGACTTTCAGTAAATTCAAAATTATCATTAAAATCATCTTCTTCATCTTGTAATAATTCAGCATCCTCTTCCTTTTCAGTTTTTCTACCACGATTATTATTTGGATTTTTAGATTTACCATTGGCTTTTTCTGAATTTAATAAATGTAAAACTTTTTGAAAATTTGGATCTTTTTCAGATTTGGAATCGATAAAATGTTTAAATAAATTAGTCAAGCCTAATAAATAAGAAAATCTGGTAGCAGTTGCTTGGACATCAAAATGCTTCTTCTCATCTTTGACAAAATAAGTTTCCATTTTATGTTGTTTTGTTGGTTCAACTTGGGAGCCTGGATAATGCGAAACATCATATGAAGAAGGCACTTTGGAGATGTTTGCTGAGGAAGATTGTGGAGCAGGAGTACCTGCTTCCGACACTCCCCTGCTCAAGACAGACAGCTGTTCTTCGGTCATTGTAACACAAATTGATTATTCTAGGAATCAAAAGAACTGAATTAATTCCATAACTTCATAAAATTGCTGAAATAAAAAAACAACGCGTCTGTACCGCCACACGTGGCGCACGCTCACCAGCCACACCGGTTTCCAGCTTTTTTTCTTCTTACTAATCTCTCCTACTATAACACTTTCCAACTGCTTAAAACCACTTATATATATCCCATCCTAAATGATAGCCGTCGATACAGTCCAGAACAATAATCAAATAGCACACAACCTCAAAGCTCCAGAACCTGAACACTGTCCCGGGCCTGAGAGTGAAAATGCAGGAAAGGCAGATAGTTGTGCTGGTTGTGCTAATCAAGAAATATGTGAATCTTTACCAAAAGGACCAGATCCAGATTTACCTTTGATAAATGAAAGATTATCTAATATAGATCATAAAATACTAGTTCTATCGGGAAAAGGTGGAGTTGGGAAATCAACTTTTACTTCAATGTTATCTTGGGCTTTAGCTTCTTATGAAGAATTAGAAATTGGTGCAATGGATTTAGATATTTGTGGACCTTCTTTACCTAAAATGTTAGGTTGTGAAAAAGAAACTGTTCATTCTTCAAATTCAGGTTGGTCTCCAGTTTATGTTGCTGATAATTTAGGGATGATGTCTATACAATTTATGCTACCAGATGAAGATTCTGCAATTATTTGGAGAGGTGCTAAAAAGAATGGATTAATTAAACAATTTTTGAAAGATGTTGATTGGGGTCATTTGGATTTCCTAGTGATAGATACCCCTCCTGGTACCTCGGATGAACACTTATCTGTTACTACTTATATGAAAGAAGTTGGTATAGATGGTGCACTTATAGTTACAACTCCTCAAGAAGTTGCTTTATTGGATGTTAGAAAAGAAATAGACTTTTGTAAAAAAGCTGGCATTAAAATATTAGGTCTAGTAGAAAATATGTCTGGGTTTGTTTGCCCAAATTGTGGAGGTGAATCAAAAATTTTTAAACCAACTACTGGTGGAGGTAAAAAGTTGGCTAAAGATATGGGTATCAAATTTTTGGGGTCTGTTCCACTAGATATTAGAATTAGAGAAAGTTGTGACGAGGGTGAATCATTTTTGGATACATACCCTGATTCTCCTGCTTGTGATGCCATATTAGAAGTTGTTGATGGCTTAATGGAACAACTTGAGGAATAACTTAATTATTTATTATTTAATCATTGCATTTATTTATATTATATTTCATTACATTACGCTTACTATATATTATTATCATTTTTTCTGTATACCAATAATTTTTTTCTAATTGAACAAGAATCTTCCAATCAACAAAAAAAGAACAATAATAATATTATTACAAGTTATAGAAAAAGTAAAGAAAGTAAAAGTAAAAGTAAAAGTAATCAGTAAATAACTAATGTAAGATACAGGAATTATAAAAAATAAAAAATAAAACACAAAAACAAAAACAAAAACAGTTTAACTAGCAATTATATTAGCCTTCTATTAAATTATTTGGAACAGTGAGCATATGCTTCAAATAATTGGACTCACTATCAGACATCTTGATCGATAATAATTTAGAGTCAGGTATATCAAATCCACGTTCAAGAATAACACGAATTAGCTTCTTATAAATTATAGTACGTGCAACTCTAATCTTGAAATTTGTTTCCTTAAGTAACTCAAGACCTTCAATTAACTTCTCAACTATTTTTTCTATTTCTTGATCATTATTATCAGAATTTTCGATTTCTAATAGTTTTAAATAATCAAAATAAATACCACCACCGATCGTCCAATTTGGTAATACTTTGAAATGTAGTAACAAGCTTTTCAATTTATTTAATTCTGATCCAGATATAATAAATGATGGAGCAACTTTATCAAGTGTTAAATCATGTGATTTATCAAGTAATCCTGCATCAATATATGAGATTGCTGACTTATAATACTGTTCAAGTTTTATAAATTTATTGGCCCTCGATTCATGTAATGCTTCTAATGGAATTTCTAATGTCTTGTTTAATTGATTTAAATTATTATTATTGTTTAAAAAGTCAAGTTCATCGATATGATCATTTAACACCTTGAACACTTCAGTTTTACACTTTTCATCTGATGATAAATGTAATAAGACATAAATTGATTCTTTATACAATTTAAAACTTTGAAGTTTATTTGAAAATTCCAAAACAATTTCATCAGTAATTGAAGAATTTAAATTCAAAATAGAATATAATTTTTTGATCATCAGGAATTGATACTCTATACTAAAGCCTTGTATAACCTTTAATGGATTTGTATAAATTTCGAAAATTCTGAAATATTCTGACCCTTCACTTGAAAAATTATTATGATAATAACTAACAAATTCATTGATTAATAAAGATAAAGATTTACTTGAATCACTAAATTTTAAAGTCAATAACAAAATGACAGACCAAGGTAGTAGATCTAAATGAGAAATGAAATTCTTGGATAATATAGAACCTGATAATAATTTGTATATCTTTAAGATTGCAGAAGGAATTAACTTTAAGGAAGAGCCACTATACCATTCATCTAATTGACTCTTAGCTAAGCCTTGCACCATTTCATCATTTGAATCTATTATTGATAAAAGTGCAGTCAGGTTATGATTTTTTGATTTAATAGATTTTTGAATAGCACCTGATAGATCATTGCCACATAATAAAATATAAATTGATTCTAAAGGATCATTTTTATATTTATTCAATAAATTTGCAATAAATTCAGCATTAAATTGTTCTAACCAATGTATTAATAATTCTCTTCTTTTTAAATCCAAGAACCTCTGCCTTAACTGTGGTTTGAAATTACTTAACTTTTCATCTCTTTTAGATAAAAATGTTAAACAGAATTGGTCATCAAATAAAATAGCTAATAACTCCCAAAGTTGAAAATCTTCAGTTTCCTGGAATGATTGTAATTCTAAAATTAAAGAGATAGTTGAATTGAAACTAGATTTTGAATAATCATTATTTTCTCTTCTTATAAATCTGGATCTTTGAATGTCTTGATCTATAATTGATTTAACTTCCCTTTTATACAAAAATAAAGGAGGCTCACCGCTTTCAATTTTTTTAAATTTAGATCCATCATTTTCTGTAAATAGGTATTTGTTTACATTTTTTGAATCAAGTTGTAAATTTTTAGCTCTATAAAGATCAGTGTTAAAAACAGAATAAAAACCATCAGCTAGACTAGTTTGTTCATCCCAGTTTTGACTTGTTGGATAACCAGATGGTTGATTTATTGCTAACATATCCACATCTTCAACCTCTGGTTCATAAGTTTTCACTTTGACTAAATCATTAAAATCAATATGGCCATTAGTAGTAGTTTCTTCAATAACATCTTCTTTTTCTTCCTCCGTTCCTGGGCGAGTAGAGCCATTTCCATCGTCAACAAAAACATAATCATTATCAACAGGACTTGCTTCATTTTCGTTCTTATTTGATTCTTCATCATGATTGGATTTATTAGAAACTCCCCATCCACCAGGAATTATCACTCCACCTTTTTGTCTTTTGTAAATAAAGTTGTCTTCATCATAAGTTGCATTACTATAAACATCATTCATAATATCGTCTTCATCCATTGAAGTCTTGGTAAACTTTTCTAAAGTATTAGTTTTCAATTCACTTCTTCTCTTTTCGTTGATAATTTCATCCTGCTGCTGCTTCTTAAATTTAGCAACAATTTCAGGGTCATCTTCCTCTTCGTCAACCAAACCCCATATACTAAAGTGTTCAACCCTAAATGTGAATGTTCCTGTAACTGGGTCATAATTTAGAAATTGCATTCCTTTGATATTCTTCATTCTTTTAACAAAAGCAGACATTTCAGGAGATGAAGGATCGGTAATATTTTTTTTAGTTAATTTATCAGTTGGAAAACATTTTTCAACAGCAACTGTAGCAGGAACATTTAACCCATTACCTATACTTGGCTTTTCAAACCCTTCTGGGTAAACAAGAAGCAGTTTAGGTTTGAAAACAATACATTTACCTAACAATAGGGACCAGTCACCATTAAATGCAGTTAAATCAACTGGATACAAAAATGTGACTTGACCATAGCCATAACGACCTGCAGTAAAATTCTCAATGTGAGTCAAATCACTTGTGGTCATTTTAGAAAGCTCTTCAATAGAAGGGAAACACCAATAATCCTCAGGAATTACTTTAACTTGTTCTTCTTTATTATCTTGTTCTAAAATGATAACGTCTTGTTTAGCTTTATCTAAGGTATCCTCTAGTATTTTACGTTCTTCACTTGATTTAATAGATGGTTTAAAAGAAGAAACTTTTGTTGATGTTTTGTTTATCGTTGTAATATTTTTACCTTTTAATAACACCTGATTTGGATCTATATCTTGATAGTTCTTAAATGATCCAGTTGGGCATCTTATTATTAATCTTCTATATTGTGATTGGGAATTTGATGTTGTATTCAAACCTGCAGATGGAACTTGTCTTTTTCTTGGAGGAAGTAAACTTGAATTTGAATTTGAAGTTGAAGGCTCCTCTTGCTTTTGTTCTGGTGAATGCTTTGCCTGAGAAAAAATCCCTGTAACACTTTCCATTGTATATTTATTTGGAATTTTCAATGAACTTGTTATTTTGCTTAAAAGTGATAAAGATCCCTTCAAATTGGAAGTTTGTTCTAGACTTGCAGATGACGATGATCTCTTACGTTTCACAGAATTTGTTATACCGGATTTTCTTTCAACGGAAGTCAAAGAATTAGGCATTTCAGACACTTGATTTGAGCCCAATGAAAACCCATAGGGGTTGCTGTTAATATTACTCAATTGACTCTGCTGTTGTTGTTGCTGTTGTTGTTGAGATGACCCAAATAAGCCAGTAGTTTGCTGATTATTATTGACATTAGTTACAGAATTTCCAAACATTCCATTATTATTATTATTATTGACAGCAGTTGTATTATTACCGAAGAGTCCACTTGCTGGTTTTGAGGAGTTTCCAAATAAACCTCCTGTAGCAGAACCTTGATTTGTATTTGTATTTCCAAAACTGAATCCGGTAGTACCATTATTAGATGAAGGATTGACGTTTGATAAAGCATTAGTAGTTGAATTTCCATTAGTTTGTGCATTTCCAAAGATGTTGGGTTTACTTTGGCCAAATGAAAATGAATTTTGCTGGTTGTTGGTGTTCGTGTTGTTTGAGCTTTGAGAAGAGCCAAAACTGAACCCACCAGGCTTCTGTGCAGTAGATCCAAACATTATTAAAAATAGACCAATTGAGAAGAACCGGAGAGTTGGTGAAGAGCTGAAACAGGGAAATATCAAGACAAACTATCGCCTAAATTGTTGTTGTTGTGTTTTCAGTTCAAATTAAATTATTTCGAGGAGGAAAATTTTAGCGGCGCTCTTTAAATTTTTTGGTTTTTTGGGAACACTGAAAAGAGGATAACTGTAAATAACGAAATTACACTTTTAAATTAAACAGACAATATAAAAACACAAAAAGATGAAAACAAAAAGATGAAAATGACTATATAAATAACGCGGTTTATTATGCATATGGCATGTTTGCAATCACATCAAAGCTACCAGTACCAACATTGTTCAATCTACCAACAACTAATCTAGCTGATGGTGAATCCAATTCTTCTCTATCACTATCCAAAACAGCCTTAGTTAAAAATTGACATGTGGTTTCATAAGACATCTTCATAAAAGAAGAGGTGGAAGAATCAATACCTTGTCTATTGAAAGCTAAATATGTACCATCTCTAGTCATGTAATCTGCAATCAAATCTAAATGTCTATTAGAAACAGAAATAGCATAGGTACCGAAAACCTTATTAATTTCATTAACAATTGTATTTCTGGCTGCTTCCACACCATAAGTTTTCAACATAGCAGCAACATCATTGGATCTAATACCATTAACATTAATAAATGCATCATGATCCCACATAGATTGGAAGTTAACACCTTCGGTAATAAATTCACGGTCACCATTAGTAGCTTCTGGGTATAAACATCTACCAATACCTGGAATCTCTCTAACAACAACTCTTCTACAGACATCTTCAACAATATTAACCATAAGTAATTTTTCAGTTTCACCAGTTAAATCTAACTTAAAATCACACCAAGAACCATGTTCATCATCAAAGTTAAATTGTGAAACAAAATGATTTGCTATAATAACTTCCTGTTGTCTATCTCTAGCAGATTTAGTCATTGATGATTTCGATAAATGATTACCAGACTTTTTAGAAGTCTTAATAGTATTAACATCAATAGCATCGTCATCGTCACTATCCATACTTTCATCAGAATCAGAATCAGAGGAACTGTCTTTTGCCATTTCATCTTCTGATTCTTCAGCTTTTCTCATAGCTTCAATTTCTTCATCGTCCGGTTCACCATAAGAGACAGCTTGCTTAGTATTACCTTTCAATTTATCATCAGTGGCATCATTATCTCCATTTGAACCCAAAACTTTTGTAGCAGCTAATTCTGTTTGTGATTTTGAAACAGCCTTACCGACTTCTGGTAATGAAACAGATTTCTTTTGCTTCTTAACTTCTTTAGCAATAGCAGATTCCAAAGATTGAATGAAGTTTTCTTTGATAATGATTTCTAGTTCTTCTTTATTTATATCGTATTCGTTGGAGTAATCAGCACCATCAAAAAATTTAATATTAATTTCATAAGATCTAGTACCGCTACCAATAGTTTCAATAACAGTAACATCATCAATAAATTCAGAAAATGTAATTTTAGTAATTGATTTACAGAATGCTTTAGCAGATTCATCATCAACATCTTTCAAAATTGGTAAAGTCATTTGTGGAGTTTTAATAGAAGCTGAAGCAGTCATAACAATTTCTCTTAAACGTGGAATACCTAAAGTAACATTAGCAGCACCATGTCCAGCAAAATGGAAAGTATTTAAGGTCATTTGAGTGGATGGTTCACCGACAGATTGAGAAGCAATAATACCAACAGCTTCACCAGGGTTGATTAATGATCTCATATATTTCAATTGCATTAATGATTTAAATTTCTTTGATGTTATACCACCATTAACTTTAGCTTCTTTAGATGAAACAAATAGATCTTCATTTTCGGAAATGAACTTATCTAAATCTTCTTCAAACTTATCAGAGACCGAACCCAAATATCTAGCTGGAGAATAAACAGAAATTGTAGGATCATATTTATTGTTTTGTTCATAATGAGGTAATTCTTTTTGCTTCTTTAAACTT
Organism: Ambrosiozyma kamigamensis; assembly: GCA_030572235.1. NCBI lineage: Eukaryota > Fungi > Ascomycota > Pichiomycetes > Pichiales > Pichiaceae > Ambrosiozyma > Ambrosiozyma kamigamensis. The sequence continues at coordinate 14,333 of JAJLZM010000217.1, read as the reverse complement.
TTCTTAACCTTTTTATTATAGGAGATAGCAGTTTCTGCATCTATGTGATTTATTGTTGAAGGACTATATTTTTGTAACAATGCACTGAAATTATCAATGAAAAATTTAAATTGATACATATGTGATTCTTTAGTAACATCAATAGAATCACCACCATACATGAATTCAACTAATGAGCCATCACTATTTCTAACAGTATTATCATAAGAGACAGAGACACCTTCCAATTGTTTAATCAAACAACGTTGTAAATAACCAGAGTTAGCAGTTTTAACAGCAGTATCAATTAAACCTTCTCTACCAGCCATACAATGGAAATAATATTCTTGGGGTCTAATACCAGAATAGAATCTATTTTTAATATAACCACCAGCTCTAGCATCAGTCTCAAAAGGCTTGAAACAAGGTAATGATTTCCCTGAAATCATAACAGGCACTCTTCTACCTTCTAATGCTTGTTGACCTAATAAACACATAATTTGAGAAACGTTAACATTTGAACCTTTTGCACCAGAAAGAGACATGGCTTGCATAGCGTTATATGGAAATCTCTTCATTGTACCACCTGGAACACATTTAGAAACAACCTTAGATGTAATAGCGTTAACTTTAGACTGGGTAATAGCATCAAGAACACCAGATTTATCATTATCTCTTAAAATTTCTTCCAAACGTTTTAAAAATTCTGGATCATCAGCTTTAACATTTTTGGCTAAGTTTGTAACCTCAGCAGCAGCAACTCTACCAACATCATGAGATTCTTCCAAAATTTCATCTCTCCATTTATTACCTTCATCAGTTAATCTTAAATCATCCATACCACAAGTGAAACCAATCATCATGATATAATTAGTAAATAATCTACCTAAAACAGATAAGGCTTTTCCTGAAACATCTGGTCCATAAACTTCATGTAAAGAATGAATAATACCATACTGTGAAGCACCATATTGAGATTTATCTAAAATACCAGTTAATAACTCACCATTTTGGAAAAGAACTTCATTTTCATGGGAACCTTCACCCCAATAGTCATTCTTAATTTTATTAGTGGATTTCAAATTGATACCAGGCAAAGATTGAGGCTTAATATTAAGTAAAATTGTGGTAATGACTTGTTTACCAGTCCATAATGGATATGGCTTAAATATAGCTGGGGGAACTGTGATGATTCTTGTACCTGTCGAATGTCCATCTTCAGGACGAATACAACCATAAATTAATTGCTGATATTTTTCTCTAGTGAAAAAGGTATCTTTATTTGTTAACCAAACACCAGCAGAAATGTGATCTTGAATTAAACCTCTAACAGGAGAACCAGCAGTTGGTGTTAAATATTGAGAATCAGTGTTAGCTAAATTGAAAGCTTCAGCTCTTGCATTTTCATTTTGAGGGAAATGCATATTCATTTCATCACCATCAAAATCAGCATTATAAGCACCAGTATTAGCATAATGTAAACGAATAGTTTTTTCACCAGGCAAAACTCTAACTTTGTGACCCATCATAGAAGCTTTATGTAAAGTAGGTTGACGATTCATAAGAACAACATCATTATTTTTAATATGTCTATAAACTTTCTTGTTAACAACCGTTGAACCAGATGATGGAGTCATTAATTGTTGTGAAATAGCTTTTCTTTGTTCAAGACTCATACCAACTAAAGAGACAATCGAACCATCTTCATTTTGAACTTGAGTTGCACCAGGCCATTTATCTGGACCATTAATAATTGCTTTTCTTAATTCAGCAGCATTATGAGCTGTAACAGGCTCTGGATAAGTTAAACCAACTGCAAAAACAGGAGGAACACCAACTTGATTAGTTTCTAACATTGGATCTGGTGAAATAACAGAACGAGCAGCATAATTAACTCTCTTACCCATCATATGCTTTCTAAATAAACCTTCTTTCTTTTCTAAAGCTTGTTTAACACCAGGTGTTGAATTTCTAGCATTAGAGTTTTGATTTTTAGTTGAATCAATAAACCCATTAACATCATTCTGTAACGTAACAAATGCATTCATTAATCTATTGAAAATAATTTTTCTCTCCTCGGCTGAAATATCCTTTTGTAAATTGGAAAATTGATCATTTAAATCTCTTATTAATAATGATGTTTTCAAAACATTAGAGAGTAATTCATTTTGGGAACTTTCATGAACAACTTCACCTAATTTAGATGGTTGCCTAAATCTAGTTGGAGGGACAACTAATGCATGAATGAAAAACATATCAGCTGAAACTTTTTGTTGGGCTAATGGTTTGGAATGAAATAAATATTTAATGACATGCTTTTCAACTGAGAAAACCTCTCTTAATATATTTCTAATTTCAGTGGATAACACATATTTTGAACCTTGCTTAGGTTTGACAGATGGTAATTCGTCAATTGAATCAGACTTAGAAGCTTTCAACATATCTTTTCTTGCTAAACCTTTAATTCTGTTATTTGTCAATTGTTTATCTTTTAATGCATTTTCAAAAACTTTTGAGAAACCATCTTTACGGAAAGTTGGAGAGTACATACCACAGTTATCACACTTAGGTCTAGCTAATAATTTTTTGTAAAAACTAGTAATTAAAGATTTTCTTTCTTCTGCAACAGTGGCCGTAAGGACACCATGACTTGTTGTTCTACCTTCTTTTAGAGCATTATTAATGGAATTGTAAACAAATAATTCTCTTCTTTCACGTAATTCTAAATCTGCTTTAGTAACAACTTGAACTGCTCCATCATCTTCTTCAGCTTCTGAGACATCATCGAAATCGGTGGATGAACGCATAGTGTCTAACTCAGAAGCTTCTAATATTAAACCATGTTGTAACAATCTTAATTTACATTCATATTTGTGAACTTCCATGGATTTTAATCTAAAATGATGACAATATAAACAGGATGATCTTAAGAAAATATACATTTGATTGAAAAATAATGGATTATAAATAGGAGTAGGTAATTCAATATGACCTTGATGACCTGGACAAAACTTATCATCTAAACCACAAGTTCCACATAAATTTCTTAAAAATGCACCCAAGCAAGGATCATATAAACCGCCAGAAATTGGATGTCCTAAGTTATCAAACACAATTGGGTTGGTTATTTGTTTTGCTGAAAGTTGTCTGATTTCTTCAGCAGACTGAACACTGAAATCAACAGAGGTAATTTCAGATCCAACAGGTTTTGCAATATCCATATTTGATATGTGTACGGTCTGTTCGATGTGATTGATTGCTTATTTGTTAGTCTTAGAATTAAAACTAGGATTTTTATATCTGAAAAAAAAATTTTAAAAAATACTGTTGAGCCGCACATTGATTGAATGGATTACGTAAGCTTGAGCTAGAAGCGGCTTTTAATTGAATTGAATTATTTTTTTGAATATACTAGTAACAACACCAAGTAAATTAATTAATTATTTGAATTTCATATATCATTGCTTATATATGTTTATAAAATGACAAAAAGAACGTAAATACATAGTTAATACATATTAATAAAAGAAAAAGAAAGGGAAAAATATGTAATCATTCAATTTCCAAGGTAAGCTTCAACTTTTTAATTAAGAGCCAGTCTTCTCTTGGAACAGTACTTCTGAAAGCTGGATCTTTCAAGGTATCAATAGACCTTCTAGTAATTAATGAATATAAAGCATCTTTCTCGTCAACATGTCTACCCCAAGTAGGCTGTTGACCAGATGGTGGATCTAATCTCATAGCAACACCTGCATTAGTTTGACCCTTTCTAACAGAATCTTTAGACAGATGGTTGACTTCAAGGGAAGCAACTTTACCTAATAATAATGGAGCCCTTTTACCGGTAAGTGGATCAACTTTAACAGCACAAATAGGAGTACCATGTTTAACAACACCTTCAACAACATCAACACCAATAATCATTGGATTACGCTTGTTAATAATTTGTAATGTATTTAGAACACATGGGAAAATAGCATCACCTTGACTAGCTTGTCTTTTTTCTTCCAGTAACTTTTCTTGGTAAGCGGTAAATTCATCAAATAAATGATAGATAATATCAGCACTAAAGATAGTAATACTGTTCTCCTGAGCGTACTGTTCAGCTTCTTTATCAATCTTAACATCAAAACATAACATAACAGCATACTCTTTAGCTTTATCTAACATGGTTGTAGCCTTCATGACATCTCTCTTATAAACAGGACCTAAACCAATGGACATAACTGGAATTTTCATATCTTTTAAGAAATCTAATAAAGCTTCTAAAGAACCTAAAGTGGAAGCTTGAACAGTAACACCTCTACCAGAAGTATCAACAGAGTCTAACAAGCCAGTTAAATCATCCATAACATCATCCATCATGTCTTCCTCATCATCATCTGGACCCACGACTAATAATCTAGAACCTGCAACTGCTTTTTCTAAATCATTTGCAGCAATTTTAACACCTAAGGCAGCCTTAACTTGTTTATGGTGAACATATTCGGATTTAATACGTAATTCTCTTGCAGGAGGTGGAGTTAACAAAGCTCTAATATTAGTTGCAATAGGACCATTCATACCACATAAAACAATTCTGTCACCTTCTCTCAAGATACCATTGGATAGAACAACATCAATAGTAGTACCTAAACCTTCAACAACTTTAACTTCTAAAATAGTAGCTTCAACATGAGATAAATATTTCAATTGTTTACTCATTCTCTTTTGAGTTAATTCTAATAATAACCATAATAAATCAGGAACACCTTCACCAGTAACAGCTGAAGTTGGAACAATGGAAACATATCTAGACAAATTACTATTTTGGAAATATAACTCAGAATTTAAACCTTGTTCAGCCAATGCAACTTTAATCTCTGTCCATCTTGTGTCAAATTCTTGTTGAACAGATTTCTTTTGCTTTGCAAACGAGTCACGGAAAGAATTATTTGGAATGGTCTGCCAGTCATACAATCTATCAATCTTATTCAAAGCAACAATGAACGGAGCCTTTCTATCTCTTAACAATCTAATAGATTCAAGGGTTTGCTGTTCTAAACCATGCATAATATCAATAACTAAAATTGCAATATTACATAAAGAAGAACCTCTAGTTCTTAAATTAGTGAAAGACTCATGACCTGGTGTATCGATAATCAATAAACCTGGAACTTCATAGGAAACCTTTTCATATTTAGTCATAACTTCAGTTTTTTGTCTGATAGCATCAACAGGGAAATATGTTGCACCAATTTGTTGGGTAATACCACCTGCTTCTCCACCTTGAACATTAGTTTGTCTAATCTTATCCAATAATTTAGTTTTACCAGTATCAACATGACCCAAAATACAACAGATTGGAGAACGTAAGTTACTATCGTCGTTCTGAATTTCTTGAATAGGAGCATATTTTATTTCAACCTTATTGGAAGGAGCAGCTTCAGCAGCTTCAGCAGATTCTTCCTCTTCTTCTTTATTTGCATTATCAACTTCTTCAATCTTCTCAGCTTCATCTCCTTCTTCTTCTTTTTCTTCATTATCTTCGTTATCTTCATCTAAACCTGCTTCCCAATCATCAGCTAATGGTTCATCATCATCTAAAGCCATATTTTCCCAATCATCAATTAAAGCTTCATCTTCTTCGTCTTCTTCTTCCACTTTCTTGACTTTTATTTCTTCTTTCTTTGTAACAGTTTCAACTTCCTTCTTTTTAATATTCTTCTTAGAACCATAATTCACTTTCTTTGGTTTAGATTTTTCAGTTTTGTCTAGAGCAGCAATAGTAATGTTACCACTGGCTAATAAAGCTTGCTTTCTCTTTTCTTGTAGAGCCTTTTCTTGTTTCTGCTTCTTAGTCAGATACTTACCTTCTTTCTTCAATTGCTCCTTCTTTAATCTTTCTTTCTCTTTCTTTAATAGTTTTGCTTCTTCTTTAGCTTTCTCTTCTTCTTCTCTCTTTTTCTCTTCTTCTTCAATACGTTTCTGTTCTTCCTCTTCAAGACGTCTCTGTTCTTCTTGCTGTTGTTTTTGTAAATCTAATTGACGTTTTAAAGCAGCGATAGCAGCGTTACCACCTTTCTTCTTTTTACTAGATTTTGAAGCTGGAACTGGAGCTGGAGCTGGAGTAGGTTCAGACTCTTTAACAGGTTCTTCTGCTTTTTCAACTTGTTCAGAGTCATTGGTAACTTGGGAAGCCTTCTTTCTATCAGCTAATTGTTTCTTTCTTAATTTTTCCTTTTCTTTCTTTTCTCTTTCTTTCTCTTTCTTGGATTTAATGACAGGACCTTTCTGTTGAGCAGTTTGATTAATCTTAGATTCTTCTTCTTTCTTAACTTTAGCTTGCTTTTTGTTTTTAGCTTTCTTCAAATTGGATAAGAAATCATTAGATGCAAAATCATCTTCAGCACTAGCAACTTCTGGACCATCTTCTGCTGTAGTTGGTTGAGAACCAAATTCTTCAGCTTCAGGAGTTTCAAAATCTTCGTCGAAATAATTGTTGGCGTTATTATTCTTCTTACCTCTAGATCAAATTGAATCAAAAATAAGTAAGTTAGTATCCGAATGCCGGCTTTAATTCTATATAGGGGTGACTTCATTTTTCTTGAGAAATAATGCATACTTTTTGGCCATTGTTAAAATTCTAATTTATTTATGACGGGATCATAAACATTGGTGTCTTAACCTTTTTTGAGTATCTTAAAAAACCAAAAATTGAATTGACCTGCTTAAGTTAACAAGTCTCACACACAAGAGATTCGAAAAATTTTCAGAGCGCGCACAGAAAACGTCGATCGGCGCGACGATAAGTAAAGGCTCAGCGGCTCGGAGAGAGATTGGCTGAGAGGCTTCAGAGTAAATCACAGGTACGTTTCTCTGGTTTCTTTTAAACTAGTATATTCAAGTAACTTATTCAAATGGAATTTTCTATAATTGAATTAATTGGATCATTGAAATTTAAGTATACGTAGAATTCAAAAGCAGTTATCTTATGAGACTTCATATATCGGGCCTCTTGAAAGCGCGGGGATATAGCAAGTACTGTATTATAGCATGATTAATCAAAAGAGATATAACCAAAACAACCCATATCATCTTATATATAAGCCATTATGGTTACAGGAAAGAATACATACAGACGTTTTCTTAGTACATTTGTTTTTCTAGGAATCTTGGTAATTGTTTTCACAGCATCTGAAGATTCCAAATTCACTTACTTCATCCCAAAGAATAATAATATGGCTACTTCTAATCTTCATCTACGTATTCAAAATTGGAACTTAAGATATGATGCCAGACCAAATTCTGACTCAATTGAAAAGACTATCAGTGAATTAAACTCCACTATTCCTTTTACAGGTGATGTTAATTTCTTTGGAAATTATAAAGAAGCTCCTTGGTCTCTTCGTAGAATTGGTATTAAAAATGAAGTTTTCTTCAATAAACCGGATTTCTTTACAGTTAATGAAGGGTTATATAGACAAGTTACAGATTTGAAAGAATTATTAGGTTTAGAATTTATTGGTGTTGGAAGAGATGATGGAAAGACTAAAGGCGAGTTTCAAGCAATATTTTATGATCCCCAAAAGTTTGCTTTGTTAGATTATTCTACTTATTGGATTTCTGATACACCATTTGTTCCAAGTAAGTATCCTGGAGCAGGATCATATAGATCTGTTACTGTTGGGTATTTCAAAGATAAGTATACTGGTATTAAATTTGTTTTAATTAATATGCATCTTGATGATCAATCTGATTCTGGAAGGCAACTAGGTGCAGCTTTAGCAAAATATAGAGCTGCCTATGAATATGAAACCAAAAAGGTTCCAGTGATTTTGGTTGGTGATTTTAATTCAGAAACAACGGGACCTACAAATGGTGCATATGAAATCGCAACTGGAAAGAGAGATTTTGATATTAGTAAATTAAATCCTGAATTTGTTGAAAAATATAAGAATTCTTTAACTGATTTTAGCTTCACTGACTTTTTAGAAGCTACCAAAGTTGAAAACAGACTTGGTAACTTAGCTACATTTACGGGATTCCAACCATCAACTAAGGACTATACAAGAATTGATTTTCAATTCGGTTCCAATCCTAAAAATGGAGACAGTGAATGGGAAGTCTTGAGATTCAAAACTGGCGACAACTGGTATGATGACTCATTTTATCTTTCTGACCATAGACCTTTGATAACAGATATTGTCATAAAGTCCCCAGCTTCACCATTTGATGGAATTAAAGCTTTCTTTGGTTTATAGTGGATAATTGTGTATTTTTTTTTACCGAGAATAAAAATAAGCCGCACGGCCTGCACCCTGGGAATTTCAGTACTAGTGCAATTACAGGAAGCGGAGGACAACAAACGAAGACTATGTATGTATTTCCTCTTAATTCGAATCCCTAGTAACTAGAAACATCTCATCAAAGCACAATGCTAGCCAGACAATTCATACTAAGACCACAGACCTTGTTCAAGGCAAGATTCTTCTCAAAACAGGCCATTGCATCCACCACAAAATATTCTCGTAAAACCAACTATTCTTCAAGAGTTGGTTTATCAATGGGTTTGGCTGGTCTTGCATCTTTAGTTGCAATCCAAAGAAATCCAATTTACAATGATTCATTTGGAAACACTGTTCAAGCCGAAACAACTAACGCTATTCATGCAGTTAATAATGACTTAAACCCAATAAACAACAAGAAGAAACCCAGATTTGATGGTGCCTTTGGTGGTAAATTGAATTATACCCATTTATCAATTGGTTCAATGTTTGGTCTTGTTTTAGGTTTATGTGTAGGTAAATTGAGTAGTTTATTTGTTTTCATTTCTCTAGGAATTTATTTGGGAATTCAATTTTTGAATCAAAAGGGTATCATTAATATTAGAGCAACCAAGTACATCAAAGTTGGTTCAACTTATGTTGATATCAGAGATATGATTTTAGAACAACCAAGTTTTAATATTCCATTCATTTTAAGTTTCTTAATTGGTGCGTTTAATGCATAGTTATTTAAAAATTAAGTTTTATAAATGTTGTTTGTGTTCTTTTTTTGTTTACTTTCTGAAGTTTTACCGTTGTACAACTTCTACTTATACGTATTTGTCTATTTGTTTCCTTGTATTTTTTACTCATAAAAAAGATTGAATTCTAAAAAAACAGATTATGAAAAGATGAATTATAATAATAATAATATGTACGTAGTAAAAATAGTATAATAAATGAATAAACAAAAAATCCACATTTTTATTTCTTCAAAACCGTAATGACATCTTCATCCTGTAACTTATGAGATAATGCAACATATTGTGGTTGATGTTTAACTGATTGACCATACACCAATGCAGACTTAAAATCATCAACTAAAGACTTGTGGATCTTGCTACAGAAATCTTCAACTGTACATTTATCACCCTTCAAAACAACAGGCTCACTAAAATCAGGCAGTTTTCCTCTTGGTTTAGTATACACTCTCACCAAATTCAATCTATCCCACATAACTTCTAATAATTCATCTAAATTCCATTCTTGACCGGATGAAATTGGAACAGCATCTGGAATTCTATATAATAATTCTAATTCTTCAATTGAGAAAGAATCAATTTTATTTAAAACATAAATAGCTGGAATATATCTTCTATTTTGCGCTTCGATAACATCTATCAAATCATCGACTGTAGCATCACATCTGAATTGCACATCACATGAGTTCATTCTATATTCACTCAAAACAGCTTTAACCGAGTCATCATCAATATTGGTTAAAGCAACAGTAGAAGTAATATTAATACCTCCTCTTTCCTTCTTTTTGATCAAAATATCAGGTGGTGTCTTATTTAATCTAATACCAAACCCTTCTAGTTCACGTTCAATGATTTGTTTATGATGCAATGGTTTATTAACATCTAAAACAATGAAGACCAAATCACAAGATCTAGCAACAGCGATAACTTGTTTACCTCTACCTCTACCATCTTTAGCACCTTCAATAATACCTGGTAAATCTAACATTTGAATTTTAGCTCCTCTATATCTAATAACACCAGGAACAGTAGTTAAGGTTGTAAATTCATAAGCAGCAGCTTCTGATCTTGTACCAGTTAATTTTGTAAGCAAAGTACTTTTACCAACTGAAGGGAAACCAACAAAACCAATGGATGCAACACCCGATTTTTTAACATCAAAACCTGGTCCAGCATTACCACCAGATGAAGTTGAATCTTTTAACAATTCAGCTTTCAATTTTGCAATTTTAGCTTTTAACATACCCAAGTGCTTTTCAGTGGCCTTGTTTTTTTGGGTTCTGGCCATTTCTTCCTCAACGGCCTTAATTTTTTCAACGGTTGTCATGATGGATGATTTCTTTCTAATAAAATGGTTGCTTTCTAGTGTTTTCTTCTAGGACCTTGAATCAATGAATCCATTAAGTTAATCACCAAAATTTTAATTCAATTTTTCAGAGTTTCCGCTGTGCGCTCCACGACTTTTTTGAAGAGAACAACACAAAGATCAGAAGGTTTTTTAGGAACAACTTTCGACTACCGAAAAGTACTTCTAGCTTATTCTTCTTTACTGGAAATTATACTTTGTATCCGATTCTAATGGATTCTTACAAAAACAAAGGCAGAGACTCCTCAGAATTTATACCGAGTCAGGAGTCAATTGAACTGGAATTGGCCAAACTTGAAAAATCCATTCAACAAACTACTAATGCTTCACAACTAATCAAAATTTTGAACCAAATTGAGGCAAAGAATCATCATTTGGATGATATATTACACAAATTCATAGTTGAACGTTCAAGTGAACATGAGTCCTCTGTTAGATCACTTGAAAGAACAAGATTGGAATTATCAACAACTTTAAATCATTCAAGAGCTTTAAAAAGAATAACTGATGATGCAAGTCAATTGAGTACTAAGATCACTGAAAAAGTGAGGCTGTTAGATGGTGAAAGATCTCAAATCCAACTAACTAAAGATTATGTTGAAAATGTGAAGATCTTGAAAACAGAAGTTCATAAAGCTAACGAATCCATTAATCATCAAGATTGGTTGAGTGCTTCAAGATCAATTAGTGTAATAAAAGGATTACCTGAAGGTTTGATTACAGATGCATTTGCTCAATTTATTGTTCCAACTAGTGATTTAGATGAAATGCCTGATGTTTTATTACAATCTTGGATTGAAGAATTAAATGATATATTTATTAAAGAATTCAATGAGGCTGCAAAGAATAAAGATGTTCAAAGATTGACCTATTTTTTCCAATTATTTCCATTGATTGGTAAATCTGAGGTTGGTCTAAAATGTTATTCAAGATTTATCTGTGGTATTATAAGTGATCAATCAAGAGCAATTTTAAGAAATGTTCAAGGTAAACCTGATGTTAAGCCTGATTATTATTCTCAAATTCTTTTTCAATTATATAGAACAATTTCCGAGATGGTTCATCAACACTCTAGTATTATTAGAAAATATTACGGAAGTCATGTTATAGTTTCAATTTTAACTGCTATTCAAGAAGAATGTGATTTACAAAGTGGCTTAATCTTTGATACATTCAAAGATTCACGATGTATTGCCCAAATAGTTTATGAAATTAGAAGATATAGATATCCTATACTAGTTAATTCAATATATAAAGCTCAAGAAGATAATGATGTGGAATTAGAAGATGATAATTTAATATCATTAGCTCAAGTTGCAAATTTAATTGATGAGATGTCTTCTATGATGAATCATTGGGCTATGTATTGTAAGTTTTTTGTTGTTACTTGGAATGAAGCAATCGAAACTAAAGATAGAGTTCATGCCATTTACCCTAGACCTTTACTTATGAGCACTTTTATGGATAAGATACGGCAAATACTTACCAAAGACTTTGATACATTGTGTACATTTGCTGTCAGAAGAACCCTTGAGAAGGCTTATTTAATTGAAACTTTACCAGACTTAACACCACAGTTATCACTGAGTGTTCAATATTTAAGTATGATCTCTAAAAATGTTAATAAATCAACTAATCAATCTCTCCTAGCGATGGTTCCAGAAGATCCACCTGTTTCATCAATGATTGAAGATGCTCTAATGTCTTTAAATATGATTTTATTACAAGCAATATCATCGAATGAATTCCCAATCATTAAGAGTACAATTTCAAATATGAAAAGATTACTTGAAAGTGATTTTCTAAGCATTTTGAAAAAGAAACTAGAAGATAATCAACCTAAACAAAATTCTATTCTATTAACTTCATCAACAATTAGAAACATTCAAAGTTCAAAACAAACTAAAAGTGGACTTTATGCATCAGCACAGAATGGCGGAAGTTCTCCTAATTTAAATGGGTCACGTAGTGGTACACCAGATTTAAAAGGAAGCTCTTCATATTTTGTTAAAAGTATCAATGCTGCAATTAATATAAATGGTACAGAAGAGGAAAATTCTCTGAAATTAACAACATTTTTAATCACGTTGAATTCTATTTCACAATTTCAATCTTACTTGCAAAATTTAACAGATAATTTAACCGCAAAATTAATGAAAGATAATTTATTAATTATGGATGATCAATTATTTTCACAAGTTTTAGCATCTTTGCAACATGATTCACAAACAAGTATTGAATTAACCGCTAATTTACAAACATCTACAGGAACGCCAGAAAATCCATCTGTCCAAGATAGAATCAAAGTTATTATTCATACATTAAGTTCAAGTTTTAATGATAGATCAAATGAAATATTAAGTTCACAATTAAATTTATTATTCAATCAAGTTTTTAAGCAAAAAGTTTTAAGATTAATTAATGAAACTTTTAAAGATGGAGAATATTTGGTTTCTTCTGATGCTCCTGGTTCTTTAACTTCAAGTTCAGATTCAATTATTTACTTTATTAAAGAATGGAATTCATTATTAATTCCATTTTTGACTACAATGTATAAAGGTAATTTTAAAAAATTAATGAAATCTATAGTGAAGTTTGTTTCATTATCTTTAGAGACTAAAATATGGTCATTAGATAAAAATTGCAATGAGTTAGGATCTGCAAAATTAGAAAGAGATGTTTCAGCAATAATAAGTGAAATCGCAAAGTTTGATTACAGTCTAAGAAATGAATTTATTAGAGTTACACAGATCATTATGATGCTTGGTCTAGATGATGATGAAGAAGTTGAAGACTTAAATGATTTGGAATGGGCATTGACTCCTGCTGAGAGAAATAGAGCTAGAAACTTAAGAATCGATAGAAAATAAGCTACAATTTTACCTGAAAAGGGTTTTCATTCGTTTTATTCTTGTATTAAAATTTTTTTAATGTACAGTTATATATAAAAAAATAAAATTTTATGAGTTATTAGTAAAGAGAGTTATTATTTGTAACAATATAGTTATTTATTTATTCTGATATGGAATGATCCTGATTAGTTTTTTCAACGTTATCATTTTCTTGAACATCTTCAGTAACTTCAATTTCATTACTTTTTTCTTCTTCTGCCTTAAGTCTTTCTTCTTCTTCTGCTTTAAGTTTTTCTTCAGCTAACCTTTTCTTTCGTAATTCAATAATTTGTTCATCAGTCATAATTCTAAATTTCATTTGACCTTGAATTAAACCTAATTTAAATCTTGGATGAGCTAGTTCACAATTAGGACCATTTGGACAAAACCCAGTTAAGAACATTGGACACATAGTCTTTCTAATGTGTCTTCTAGGACATTTAGGACCATCAGGACAAAAGCCAAAGTCAGAATAATTAGGACATTCAGGAATTTTGCTTTGTGGATCAACATGTAAATAAACACATTCTGGACCTTGAGTACAAACACCATTTTGGGCATAATATGCACATTCAGGCATTCTTGATAAATTGTACTCGTGTAAGAAATCACAATCATTACCCATTTTACATAATCCTCTAAGCCAATATTTACAAACTATTTTATTTTGGAAAATTTTTGATGGATGTTTATTTAGACAATCAGAACCATTTGGACAATTCTTGCCACCTGACTGTTTCCAATAATCACAAATTGGTCTATCAGGGTTTAAACTGAATCCAAATTGTCTTCTTAAATGAGGTTCAAAATTGAATATTTGCTGTTGAGGTTGTTGAACTTGCTGTAGTTTTTGTCCTTGTTGTTGAATATTGAAAACATTAGAACCAGTATTCACTGAAATTGGCGGAGCCATGGGCAGTAATTGAGACTGAATATTAATGATATTTGTTGGAGGGGACGCCATCACATTATTTTGCTGTAATTGCAGAGGTTGGCTATTAAGAAGCATTGCTGGAGTTGGAGGCAAAGTTGGTGGCCTTTGAGGCATTCCTATTGAACCTGACATGAACGGTATGTTTAATGAAAAGTG